>VZTX01027324.1:1155520-1182769 GCA_013400915.1 Pardalotus punctatus
AAAGCAAAAAATATGTGCAAAAGTAAATAGTACTGTGAAAAAGTACAGTACATGCAAATTCTGCAGCCATTAGCAGCAAAATCAGAAACAAAATATATTTGAAAGTTTCAAGTATATTCTACAAAAAACTGAAGTAACTCCATTCCACAAAACAATGTGAAAGACAACCCACCAGGATGATAAAATGTTTACTCTAATTATCTCTCCAACAGAGGGTCCTTGCCCAAAATTTAAAAAAAAACAAGTTCTTCCCTGGTAGAATGAGTGCCAACTATGTCTAAATTACTTTTCCTGACACCTGATGGTAACAACTGAGGAAAGTAGAGCATCCTAAGGATGACTTTGAGAGAGGCATTTGTTTCTTCTTTAGTGGGTCTATCACTCCGAAGATTTTCTGTAAAAACTAAAGAATTACCTTACTGGAATCCAAGAAGTGTTTTGCTTCCCTATGCTAATTTGTTTTCTCCTTTCAGGTTTAAAATTAATAGATTACTGCACAGAAAAGAAATTCTAATGAGAATACTCAGACTGTAGTAGCTCTCTGTTGTTCAGCTATTGGCAATTAAAGCATTCATGTTAAATATAAAAACAAGAAAGCATCATATGGGTAGAATTAAATATGAACAGTTAATGAGCTCTAAAAAGAGGCACGAGTCAGATTTCTCACTGAGCTTTCTCAAAGAAAATGTATCCAGGGTTATATAGCTACAGAGATTGATTTTTTACTTGGTTCCGAACTTAATTTTTATATTGCATGTAACATTTTTTTTTAATTATTTCAGAGCATTTTTGGCATACAAGTTAAAATCTAATAGGTCTAGTGACAAAATTCATCAACCTATATAACAAGTATATTTTTTTCTGAATTAAATCCATGAGAATCAGAAATAAAAGCAGTTTTAAGAGGGTAACTACAGCTGAATTATAACAATAGAATAATAAAGAGAGCGTGACCAAGAACAAAGTCCAACCAGAAAAAAATTTTAGGGGAAGAAACCAGATTAAATATCCATATAACAGTAATTGCCTACAGCATGATGAGTCAAATTAATCTCCTGAGTTTCATGAGCGTTGAACTTGGCTTTAAGCAATATTCTTCTTTATGGGAAATTCTGATGATGGGAAAGAACCATTTTCAATAAAAGCTAACATCATTCAAAACTCAAAGTGGAAGTTCAGAATGTTATCTGAATCATGCAAGCTGTCCTCATCCAAATGTTCATTTTTCTTGGATTCAGACAGTGAAAGAAACTACATCTATCCATTAATGATGCACATCCACAGCTATGAGGCTACTTGTTTGTGTAAAAGTACCAAAGAAGCAACACGTGACCTGGAAGACGTATCTATACTCCAAATGTTCATGTGCCTCCTAGATATAGTAGTGCATTGAGAATAGACATGCTTTATAGAATATTTGGTGCTCTTAAACTGTCACACATCCAATGTATTTGTCTACCAAGGTACATGGATATTCATCCCAATATGCTTATGTATGTGCACACATGTGCCTTTCTGTCTCTTACTCCTACACCCCTCACAAAAGAAACTGATGGGGTGGTGCTTCTATTTTAATATTCTGGTTTTTGATCTGAGAGAGAACACAAGCAAAGCTATAATAAACACAGAAATAGTTACAGGACTTGTAAACGTGTAAGTACTCAGGCTTTCTCTTTTGTGTGCTTCAGACAGCAAGATCTGTCTCTACTAGGTGTTACTACAACATAAATATATACAGACAGACATGTCAAACACACTAATTTACCTCAAAATCTCCAAGGAAAGTTTACAGCCCTAGCACAGTTAACATTTTCACCTGTAGGGAAAAAACAGGCACTGCTGTATAATCACTGTTGTTTATACAGATCATATGGTGGATGAAGGTGAAGACCAGAGGCTTATGCATTTAATGTTGTTTTATTAAGTTTCAAGGCACCTTTTAAGTTACTCCAGCCTTCTATACAAATAAAGGGATCACAGCATGCTGGGAGAGGAAGGACACAGCACCCACACTGTAGAGAGTTTTCAATGGGAGCTCCCAGCACATGAAAATTATTAGAACGATCACTGCATGTAAGTAGGTACCCATTTTGCTCACTTAATCAAAGAACTGGAAGACCAGCAACAGGAAAATGTAATGGGAAAAAAACCCGTCTCTCTCTTGGAGGAGATCTCCTGTTTGGATGTGCAGAAGACAACTGTAGACAGGCCCTTTCAGCAGCAGCTTGTGTGTTCTGACCCAAACTTCCAATAAGTTGGCTCCTCATCCCTTGTCTGGAAGCATTCCCAGCCCAGAGACAGACATCCTTGGATCACGTGGTCCTTTAATTCCCACTAGTAAGTATGTTTTGGTCTTGGTGGAGTCACTTTTTCCTCAGCGTTTCCCCTCAGATGAGAGGGAACTCTCAGCCACCACAGCACTCACAGCTACTAGCCCTGGCCAGCTGCAGTAAATCTTCCCCTGTTCAGTCATCTTATTACTGGAATGAAACATCAGCTTCATTCTATCACTCTCTTTGTTCCTCAAGTGTATAATTACAAGTCAACTGAGGGTCATACGTTACCATAACACCAAAGAACAGAAAGCCATGATAAGAGCCAGAACAACCCACACTGATTTTAATGGGCTTTGCCTCAAACCTCCAACAGCTCTCACACTGGAGAAATAGATGCAGACCACAAGGTTAAATAACAGGAGGAGAAAACAGGAGAGTGGCTGCAGCTTGGACATCATTTAGGAAGCCATTTGCTTCTTAGTGTTTCAGTCTCCATCAGAAATGTGGAGGAGATATACTGGGTACTCAAAGAATAAAGAATAGCAAGAGCAGACTGCCTTCCTGGGGGTCTTCCCCTTTCTTTCAGGTGTGATACTAGCTTCTGAAACAGCAGTGCAGCCACACTTAGTCTTTATTAAAGGCCATCTATGCACCTTTTTGGAGGCCAGCTACTTTAAAACAGCTCTAAAACAGACAACAGTGGAATTGTTAGGGAGAGGCTACCATCTCTATCATGTAATCTAAAAATTTTAGAAAGGGACTCCTCAGCCATTCAAAAAACTAGTATGTCAGCAAGAGAATTAATTACAGCACATGATTTATTTGTGGCTACGTGTAGATATGGGATTAGGTTTTACCGTGTGCATGAGAATTTTAAACCACAGTGGTGATCGAATTTTCTTAGCAACAGCTTTAAGACTAGATAACAGCAAACTGGAGTAGAAGTAAATTAGAGTCTAAAATTACTTGTTACACTGAAGTTCGTGCTTGGTGTTGGCGTATAGCAGCAAATGAACTACCTCATCCTTTTATATTGTCTGGTGTTCCCGGGTCAATCCTGAAGCCAGTATTTCATTTACACATTGTGTTCTTGGTATCCAGTATGATCTGCAAGTTTCTAAGGAAAATTCTCAACTTCAGTTCTCCACATTACATCACCTTCCAAACATTCAAAAAATAATAATTTCAAAGCAGGAAGTTAAAGGTGTAATCTTTTTGCTGGCCTGACCACAAAATAAAATGAGAAAATATTGGAAAATCATGCTTTACAGCAAGCCATGGAAAACAGATGAAGGTCAAATCATATCTGGAAATTCTTTCAGACATCCTGCAAAAGCTGTACATGACTAAATGTTGTAGTTTCTGGCTGGTTTTTTCACTCTGGAAAGAGATGTGACCAGACTTGGGTATACATGAATGGGACAAGGTAATACAGCTCTGCACTGGCATTCAGTCATCTGTGATGCACTCATATGTTCTCACTTGAAATTACACCAGATATTTAAGCTGATCCAATGGGGCATTGATGCTGAAAGAAGTAATCCTACATTTCACTCCCTGCTATCACCTGCATGGTGCCACCCAGTCTCTTGTCTCTGGAGCGTTTCTGATGCTTTACAGAGATGTTCTGTTCTGTGGACTTCAAAAATAAGCATGTGTGTTCACTGTACTCCCTTATGGCTTGGGGTCCTTCTCATCAAAGTTCACCTTCTTTGTGTCCATCCTCTTTTCAAATACATCCATCCTGTGATTTTAACACTGTTTGCTGCATAGCCCAATACTGCTGGTTATTGACAGGTTACATAAAACCCCTGTGTGCCGGTTCCACAGAGGGAAAAATGCAACATAAAAAGCTGAAGGGCCTTGGGGCAAAGGTGAGAGTTGACCCCATGGATTGTTATGCTTAACTTCCCTACACATACCCATATGTCTGTCTTCCTCTCTCCTCTCTTATTTACTAAGGACATTTTACTGGACTAGAATGAGCTTCATGACTGTAAAAGATGGAGTTATGTTTGACAGTATTAATATTTAGTTAATGTTCAAAACATTGTATTTGTTCTTTTGTGCATCTCCTCTGGAGGTAAGTATTTTGTCACACCTAGGAGTGGGAGCATGCAATTCTGTACTACACATGCTAAAGAAAATACTGTATTTGTATTACCAGATCAGCTGGCAAAGTCATTCTAAAAAAAAAAAAAAACTTAAGGGATGGATGCCAAATTAAATGATCATAAATAAATTACTGTTAATACTGTAAAAAAAAATACAAATATGTAAACCTGCTATGCCTGAACAGGGCATAATAATCAAGTAATAACATTTGTCAGTGCCACTTCAATACTGCAGAACTGGCTCAGCCAGTTCAGGAAAGCTGTGGGAAACACACTGAAGTCTGAGCAGTTGCAGTTATTCCGGGCAATAGATGGTACACAGCTGGTAATCTCCTAAAAACAATGCCATGAAACACTAATTAGCTCTGGTAGCCAGATTCTTATTAATTTAACAAATATTTTTCATATATACATATGCATAAAAAATTAAAATATATTGAAATATATATAAATAAAGTCTCATATTTAACCTATACTCTCATTCCAGATACTTGACACTTGACTAGAAGAACCACACCTAAATGTGCTCAGATTCCAGTATGGTATCTGTTACAGTGCCCCTGGTATACCATCAGACAGAGAAATCAAATTCTCTTCATGGTGTCCAAAACATTCCAACTGCAGGACGTGGTTTATTTGTTTATTTTCACAACTCTCACAAAGGAAATCCATGAAATTCTGTATTGAAGGGAAATCTTTCCCAAGATCTAGTTACAAAAAGAAACTCTCCAAACTGTGTGTGGCCACATTCTCAGCTGTACCATTGTTCATTAGATGTAACTAAGGAGGAGGCTGAGGATGAGATCCGTGAAAAACCAATGCATTTCTCCTATCCTGGGGGCACTTTTTCACCAGCCCTGCCCTTCCATAGATGAAAGAAATCCAAGGGCTCTTCTAATCTATACCAGCTGCATCACCAAAGCCCCATGTTGGTCAGGATTTGCTGATCACACCCCAGTCAGGTTCCCTTCTCCCTTTCCCCTGCTGGAATCTCCACATGTAAGGCTGGTACAAAGACGCAGGAAAATGGCATCTAGCAGGGAGGTGTGCACTATGCCAGGGAAACAGGACTGTTTCCCACACTCCTCTTAACACAGCAGCAATGAAAAGGGAATGAAAGGAAGACCAGTCTCTGGTCTCTGTGCCTACCAGATCTGCTTATTCTTACCCATGGCCCCAGCTCACAGTGGTCTTGAACTGAAGTCTGCAGAATTACCTTCTCAGGGCTAACAGGAACATGACCCATGAAAAGTTATCATAAATCTTAGGCCACCACCATCCCCTGGGGATTGTATTTGCTGGACATCTCAGGATTTATGAGAATCATGAATTCACAGTATGCATTAAAAGTATTAAAAAAAAAAAAAGTCTGTGTGCTAATTTAGCACAACTTAGCAAATATAAATGGTGCAATGATTGAAAAGCTGGTTTTGCTCTGCAGTTACGAGGTACTTCAATTCTGCAAACCAAAGCCCACCTTGGAAATAAGGGACAGGGTGGGATGGGCAAAGTCTCTCTGGTAGCCTGGTGCCAAGATTTTGTAAACCCAGTGGCAGTAAAGTCATTGCTGCTTGCTGACAGCTCAGAGCCTGCAAATCCACACAGCATTAAGCATTTTTATCTCTCTGTCCCTGCAATCTACAACATCAACTCAGAATATACTTGTTACTAGGGGAAAAAAAAGAAAGAATAAAAAGAAAAATGCCACCAAAGGCACTGAACTTCTAGTGAGAAAGAAATATTTCTGTGCAGAAAGTTTCTGAAGATGAAAGAGTGGGAGCAAAGCCCAGTGGACCTTTGCATGCCAGTAAATGATTTATCATCAAATGGTCACAAACACTTCTTCTAAGATGTGATCAAAAGTTGTAGACATTACAAAGGCTTAGAAAAAGGCTTCTGGTTCATTGTGAGATCTCCTTTAGAGTACTCAACCATATAAACTCCATCAGAAAAGTTGGCACACATGGTAAACAGACAGAAAAGAAATTTTAAAAGGTGGGGAGGGTTAAGATTGAAGTAATTTAAAAACTGTGCAGATTTACTTCTTTTCTTTGCTGTCTGCTGCTGTATTGAATGTGCTGTTGGTCCCCAGTACAGCCTGATATTCTTGTCCTGAACTATGCAATAGGAGAATGCTTTTTTTTCAAAAAGCAGGAAAGTCACAAACACTATATGCTAGAAGAAAATAGTTCTTGCTCTTATTATCGGGGCGGAGGTGACGGGGGACAACGTAGGGATGGACACCAAAACAAAACATCCGAGTTAGTGAATTTCTGCTTACAGTAAATGCAGATTAGAAGAGAAACGGCAACATAAAAAAAAAAAAAAAAGTTTGCCACTGAAACGAAATTTTCACAAAAAGCAATCTTTTGTATCAACATTTTCTGTGTTTTGCTCAAAAAAACCCCCAAAGACTCCCAAAATACACAAATATAAAAATTTTCATAAAGCTCTCTAGTGAAAAATTGTTAGTTATCAAAGTTTGACAAAATGCTTTTAACTTTCAAGGTTTACTCTTTTGTTTTGTTTAGTTTAGTTATTAAAAAGCTTTTCCAGAGAAAATGAAGAAAATAACATCTTTTAAAATTATTATTATGAAATTGCTCCGTTTATAAACTCTCTGAAGTGCAAATAGTCTCCCCCTTACCCCTTCTTTTCCAGACTGAGAAATGGAAACAGAGGGAAGTTTAACAATTTATAGCATTGCCACATGTTAACGTTATAGCAAAGATAGGATGGATGCCCAATATTGTTTCCCACATCACCACTTCTCATTTAGGGTGCATGGGGAAGGAATTATTTTGTACTTAGATATCAATCCTGCACCTTAACTTCATGTATTTATGAATATCTTTCAGTCCAGCCTCTTTAGATAAATTTTAGTTCTGTGATCCTTACTCTGCAAATAGAAGTGGCATTTGAGCAAAACCTTTTTTAAATGTATACACAAACTATTCCATTGTTTTTCCAGCCAAACAGTGTGTCAGTGGGTTTTCTGTGATTAGTGATGTCATAAAACACTGGGGAAACACTGCTAGCAAACTCTGGGGAACAGTGCAAGACCATCCCAGTGCCCATTCCCGAGGAAGAACCCTGCACCAGGAGTGCACCACAGCCACCTGGCTGCTCAGCTTCCTGCAGCATTTGCATCACCATATTTCTGGTGTGTTTGATATACAGCATAAAGAAATATTTTGCTTTCTTGTTAGAGCATCACCAACATATCCTCACCTAAATACTTGTCAGTGGTATTTTATTCCTAGTGCCTTGCCTCCAGGTGCAGCAGCATCCCTGGAATGATGTCTGTAGACTCTCGGACAGACGGTTTCGAACCACACAGAAGGATTTAAATTTCCATTGCACCCAAGATAAAATGTGGGGCAGTTGCTGAAAAACTACTACTCTGATTTCTCTAATCACTCTGAAAAAACTTGCACAGAACTTGAGAACTCTTGACTGGACTTAATATATGGCTTTGGTTTGTAAGATTAGAAATGTAATGCATTGTCACTGAGCAGCTACTTAGAGGCATTTTCTGGGTTTGGTCCCAAAGGGAATACGTTCACTACTACTCTGTGTATGTAGTTGCTCCTTAAAGTAATAACAGGTTCTTATCAGATTCCTAGGCTGATCGAAATCCTACAGGTGTATGAGTCTCCAGCGCTGGCCATCCCATGGCCTGCCTCAGAGGTTAGGCTCCACAGTGACATTTAGTCTAAAAGGTTTTGCTTAGAGGTAGATGAGGCAAGCCCAGACTTCCATGTTTAAACACTGTTCATTCCATCAGAAGACCTTCTGCCAGAGTCCAAAAATAAGTCAAAACCCAACCTTTATCAGATTGAATACAAGACACACCTCTTTGTATCTCTATGAGAAAGCAAAAATGCTGGATGGCCAAACTCAAGTACCAAATTCTCATTATTCAAGAACAGAAAGCACAATCAAGTAGAGAGGTACTGGGAGTATGACCAAATATACTGAAATTGGGATAATTTTTCTTCTAAATGGCTGTGTACTAACTACCAATGCAACCATAAAGAGTGAAGAATAAGTAATATCTGTGAAAAAGTGCCCAAGTAAATCCCATTTTATCCAAACTATGATGAAAAGACAAAAATGCAGATAGATTCTAAATACATAAGGATGACTTAATTCTTTTAGTAGCTTTAATAAAGGAGAAAAATAAACTATTCCTTATTCCTGTTGTTATCTGCAATACCCTGGAGTGAATGAGCACCATGGCTCCTGCCTCAGACCCCTGTTAAAACAAATTCCATTTGTACATTTAAAAAATCAGTACGCAGAGAAAGCATGACAAAGCCTGAAATGTGAAACATCAAGCTTTCTGCTTTAACTATTCAGATCTGGCGTGTGCACATACGGCTTTTAAACCCCAGCTTGTCCCTAGAGTGCCTCAAAGCAGCCAAAAGATTGTTCCAATTAACACCTGCTACTATTGGTCCCAAAGGGTCATTCTGAGGATCCCAGAGCAAAAAACAAGGCTGGTTTTCTTGCTTCAGCAGCTGTAAAAAAAGGGGGATTGGACCTTACTACAGAATTCTTGCTGTGAGAGGGGAGATCTTCCCATCCATGGAAGAACTTGGTTAAAGGAGGTCTTGAGAAAAGGGAAAGTCACAAAATACATTTTGCAGTACTGGAAAAGTTAGGTTTACCATATATGTTTTACTGCACATAATGAAAGTAATTGTAAAACCTTTCAGTTTTAGTCAGCTTCTTCAGTCTGTGCAAGACAGATTCCTTTGTGGAGAGAGGACAGGGATTAATTTTTCCAAAAATTCATAGCAAAAAAAGATGAAAATTGATAAACCCATTTGAGAGAAGATACTTTGTTGTCCTCCCAAGAGCATAAAGTATCCTTTTCCAAAGCAATCCAGGTCTCTCAATTACACTAGAATGAACTGTCCATCTTCCCACACTATACAACCACCAACCTGTGGGCAAACACATTTCCACTTAACACTCTCAATGTCCCAAGTCCTCCTGTGCCCCCATAGCATTACTCCTGTGACCTTTTAGTCTCCCATATCCCACTACTCAGTGCTTAGCAAGAAATACTAAGTGAGTGGCAAGGGAAGAGTGGGACAGTCATGTGCCATCTGTCCGTGGTGGGTTTTTATCTCCTAATGATTAACGGGTCTCAGGAAAGTTCCCATCTACTGACATCCCTCAGCCTTAGCAATACTACTTGGAGTACTTTTATGACAAGTTTTAAGCATTTCTTTTTTCTGAAGGAAAATCTAGAAAATTAAATGAAATGAAAATAAATAAAGTTAAGGCACTGTTATGTTCCTGCAGACATTTATCTAATGACTAATGTTATCCATGTATATACAAAGTTATACAGAGGCATAAATGTTACAAAATCTGATCCAAGTCTGGTAAACCACTTTCAAAATCAGGAAATTCCAATGGAAAGGTTAGCTACATTTGCATCCATATTATTTTCTGTTCTTGCTTCCACGTTTGGCAAAAATTTTAGTATAATCCTAGTCCCTTTAGTCTAAACTATAAAATAAATAATAGGTTTAAGCTGTCATTGAGTCCAAGGCTAATGATGCCACTCAAGCAAGTAAAAGACCATGGAGAGGAATTTTGTTTGTTCGTATTGAGAATACTTTGAAAAAGCTGAAGGAATTAAAAAATGCTTTATTATACATGGAAATCAGACACAAGTTTTGCAGAACAGATGTGGTAAAGACCTCAGATCTGGGAAATTTCTGACTAAGAACCTTTCATCTTAAAAGTCTGTTTTTAACATTGAACAAGCCTGCCTCTTTGAGCCAGCCTTAGCAGAGATGAGCTTCAGTACAAAAAAGAAAACAAACAAAAAACCCTGAGGAAAATCAGACTGTAATGTTCTTCAAGAGTAACTAGTCCTTATAGTACATCCAGAAACCTGTCAGAACTGAACACCACTGGCTTACACATTCAAGCAGGATGCCTTTACAGACACAATTTTTAGCATATTATCAACACTGATATACATCAGAGTACTTACTGAACTTAAAATTTGGCTCAAATACTATACTACATATGAAAAGGGAAAAGAAGAAAAGGACAAAGGTGAACAAGAAGGAACAAATATTATGGAGCAGTTTGTACTTAACTACAGCTACTCTACGTTTATTGTTCAGAGCCATTTTCCAGATGCACGTGTCCCTGCAAGCAAGAGGAACTTTTCTGGTACACGAGTACACCAGACTGGTTCCTGCTGCTGCTACACATGCAGCAACAGCGAAACCATAAATGAGACCTAGACAGATTAAAAATTTACCCCATTCAGTATTCTTAAGCCACCAGTCATTTGAGCTAGTTACTTATGTTTTTTAAAGAGTTAGTAAAGATGAAAAAAAAAAAAAATTCCAGCAAGCTTCTTGCATTTCCTACCTCGGGTGGTACATGAATCAGTGTCATCACTTCTTCACATTTTTCTCCAGGATTAATTCTCACAGCTGAGGAAAGAAAACCATTATTTTCTTCCACTAGTGATGTACTTAATTACTAATGAAGCATATACAAAGCCAACCAAAAAGAGTGTTAAATTAAAGACAGTTTGAAAGACTAACAGCATTCAGCTGTGCTGCTGAAGGGGGGGATTATCTGATTAGTGCCACACCTCAGCTGTGCTAATTGAAGTGAGGATCAGGTGGGAAAGACCAAACCTCACATGGTAAATCCAGGTTCTGTTTCACAACGCTTCCCTTCAACATATGTTCTATGGAACTTAAAAAACCCAAACATTAGGAGCAGTGTCAGATAAATTCACTCACTGAAAGCTGTCAGCCTAAAGCAGTGAAGTTTTATTTGTTCACAGAACATGTACAGTGCAGGAAGCTGAACTGAAAGCTTACTCCACAGCTTCTTGCCAACAGGCCTGCTCCCTGCCCTGGGAAAATGCTGGATATTTTGAGAAACAAGAACAAACATAATTAGAAATATGAAGCATATATAGACTGTCAGGATATATATTCACCGTCACCTCTCAAAATTAAGCAAGAGTCATCAACCTACAGCCTGGATTGGTGTTTACACCTCCTTTTAGAGCACTGATATTGTTCATTCTCTCACATGTCATTGCCAGGGTCAAGGGAAGGGAGAAGGGGCTCCTCTGGTTGAAGTAAATGTGGCAGAGGGAGCGGTCAGGTAACACGGGTTTTGAGCAATCACGTGTTCGCCTGTCTTGTACACTTTGTTATTAATATTTTTGCTGTTACTGTTCATTTTCTTATCTCATTGCTGTTTCCAGTAAATTGTCTTTATCTCAGCCTGTGATCTTTACCTTTGTGCCTCCAGTCCTCCTCTCCAGCCTTCCAAAGGGGAGAGGAAGAGGGGAAAGGGGTAGAAAGCAAGTAAATGACAGCTTGGTTTGGAGAGTCTCTGTGGAAACACTAAATTGGAACCACATTCCTAAACCATGACAACCTTCTCTGATGGATTATGAATGCAACAACCTGATACAGTTTACCAGAACCTGATCTCAAAATTTTGTATATTTTATCTATACTCCTCTAATTATTGCATTCATTTTGCCTTCTTCTAAATTGTACTGCAAAGTCTTTAGAGGAGGGACCATTATTTACATGTCTTTTCAGGTTTTCATAGTTAGAGCACATATTTTTATGATTTTATGTCTCCACCACTTAATCAGATTTTCTTTTTTGTATAATAAATTTTAAAAAACTGATCAAGTGAAATTAAGAAGGAAATAACGTGACTTTTTTTTAACAAACATGCACAGCTTCTCTAAAGACATCATAATGTCGTCTCCCTGTGGAAATTTCCTAGGCTTGGAACTTCTATGCATGAAGAGTATTGGTGCCTATTTGCCCTCTGTGGCCTTTTGATAGTAAAACAGCTTTATCTAACTAGTAATCAGCTGGCCTAGATCAGAAAAATTTTTCATCCAGAAATAATGATGTTTGATATATTCCATCTCCACCACTCACTGCTAGAAAAATGTGTAGTATCTCTTCATCCTTGATGGCACAACTATTTGTAGTATCACATTTTAAACTGAACAAGGGAAATGATCCTGCTTCAAAATAACCATCAGAAAAGAAGGGTGTTTTTTTCAGCCCTTAATCCAGTTTACTACATGGTCTTACAAAGATTTGTGCCAACAAAACTGAGAGAGATGTGCCAATGGTAGTGACAAAGTAGGGCAGTGGGTCTTTTGGTTTTTGTCCTATAGGGCACAGCCTTCTAGAACGAACTAAGCTTTTTAGAAACTGATTTTAACATTTGGACAGCACTCAAGTTTCAGTGAGAGCAACCACTGAGCTTTTTTAAGCACCTGGAATCAGCAGGCAAATGACGCAACACATTTTCCTGTTACATAGCTAAAGAAAAGTCTAAATATTAGGTTGAGGTTGGGGGTTATTTTTCTGTTAGGAGCTCATCCAAAAAGCAAGCAGCAAAATACCTTTCAATTCATGGCCATTATCTTAGATGTCTTATTCTACATCTTAATTTGTCTCAACAGCACCACATTTATTCCATTTAAGAGTTTCTATGTTATAGTAAGCCCACTGTCTACCTAATACAAGAGACTGGTGTCCAGAGCTTTTAAGAAAAAATAACATCCTTGTGTGTTTGGCCTGTCAGAAGCATTAGGCACCCTCAGAGAGTTTTAAGGCCACATAGACATCCTTCTCCTGCTTCCAACTCCCATATTGTCAATGGTTTCAGTGTGCAGAATAGCACAGGCCATTAGACGGACTTGTGAAATAAGGAGAGGAAAACAGATCTACTCCATTTGATTCAGGACATTATATCAGTTCCTGATAATATTTGCACTGGAAATTCATTACATGGGAAAGCCTTTACAAAAGTGAAAGGATTTCACACATGGGAAGCTTATCTTATCTCTGCTGCTCTTCTAAACTTTGTACTATATTCCAGGAAGTATTGATTTTTTATTTATTTTTACCTTTCTGGAATAGATTCAAGAGAGCCCTATTCTGAACATTGAAAGAGGTGAAGGTCTTATATTTTATCTGGGAAAAACTGGAAGGTCCCAACATTTCACAGTATTACCTTATCACTTTGATCAGGCCAGAGGCGTATTTAACAAATGGGGAAGAAAATTGTGGAAGCTAAACTGAATATGCTATGTTGTCAGGAACTGTAAAATTATTTTCTGGGCTTGAGGATGGTCAAATTTCAAAGGGGGTTATACCTACAAATTCACTACACTAAAGTTGGTAGCACATAAAATGTCACAATAAGTCTATGAAAACAGCAATAAACTTATTTTTAAAAAGTGCTTCTGAGATCTGAATTGTAAAGAAAAATATCTAGCTCAACTGTCTGCATTACAAAATAAATGTTATTTCACAACTGACTAATCATTTTCAAGTTACTGTAACAGTTAAAACTGATACTCATATTTGCAATGCAAGAGTGCATATATTTTATTATCTGAAGTACCTTCTTTTTTCTCTTTCATCTTCCTTTCTCCTCTAATGAGTCCTGTGCAGAGGCACAGATGGCACAAGCAACAAGGGTTTCAAGATAATTCTGTATATCAGGGTCGTACCAAAACTTCCTATCCATTCCTACATTGTTCTTCAGTGGGGCCCAAGGCAGAGAAGGTCCCAATTTGAACAATGGGTCTGAGGCATTTTAAAATGTTTTATATTAAAACTAAATGTTTAATATATATAACTTCAGAACACTTATAATAGCATAAAATCCTAAAGTTCTTTAATTACTTTTAATTAAATACTTTTTAAAGTAAGAAAACCCATGGGATTTAAACCAGAATGAACAAAAATGTAGATAAGGAACTGCTTTGAATACAAAATAGTAATTGGTAGTTTCCAGTTCCTGGGGAAACAGACCGTGAAAGACAAAGTGGGTCCTTATAGCTTATCTTCATATAAAGAATTACTACTGACAAGGAGAAAACTAAAAATAAACAACATACACTGAAACCTGAACATGCTGAGGACTTATGACACCAATCATCTAAAGGTCAGATTGTTATAAGCACATACAGTAAAAATATGTAATGTCATATTATAATTTCCAATTATTTCTACAGCTGGAACATGCGAAGTAGCATGCCAGAGGTTACAAACTAATCAGTGCCTGAGCCAAAAGCAGAAGTTCCAGCTATGTACCCTGCTTTTTAATCAGCAGATAGCATAACCATAGGTAAGAATCAGGTCCGCACAAATATATCTCCCAGTAAACATTTTTCATTAGCTGACTTTTTATAATGTGCCATACTTCATTCTATGTGTTTTCCTATTATTTGCATCTAGCAAAATTAAATCCTCAGAATGAACAAAAATATTGACGTGGGCTTTTTTCTTTGATGTTGTAAGTTAGCAGAATAAAGTATGTTTTTCCCGATATACTTCCACACATTTTTTCGTTTTCTTTCTCAAGAAAAGCTGCATACATCCCAGCTGCATGTCTTGTATTTCCCCTATTTAATCCTCTTTTCCCACAACTGCCTCGTGAAGCAACCAGCCAAATGTTTAAGAAAGAAGCACGCTCCTTGAAAGCCATTGGCACTGATCTCTCTGGTTTTATTTTCTTTTCTTTAAAGCTCATTTGTAATATTATTAAAGCCACTGTGCCAGTGAAAATGCTGACTTGCTAACAGGACTAAGATCATCCTAGTAATGGCACTTATTATAAGAGCAAGAGGGATCCATCTGGTGCTTTGTCTGTGTGACAGTCTTGAACTCTAAAGATCTGACTTCAATTTTCTGCTCTACAGTAGACAACCTGTGTGCCTTTTAGCAAAAATGCCATGAGTCCATACAAACTGCATTGGTGGAGCACAGGTAACATTTTCCTGCTCTTGTATAGAGACACATCAAGAGGGTTGGTCACTAGAAATACACTGCCTTTCTCTTCACTGATTCTTTCTTTTTACTTTGTTCTGTTCTACAGCTGCTCTCCCTATCAGCAGCTTCCAACCACAGCTTGGAATGGCCACCATTTCTCGGATTCTCAGGACAAACTACTACTGCACATAAAGAAAGTCTTAGAAAGCACTAGAAGAAAGCAGAATAAAATCAGCTTTTAAAGTGTGAAAGCACCTCTTCAGAAAATATCAGTGTTGGCATGCTAAGTGAAAAAAAAAGCACAGTAAGGTGTAAAAAAGAAGTAAAGAAGTAAGAAGTAAAAAAACAAAAAAAGGGAAGAAACTTGCAAAAGACATAAGAAATTAATTATAAGCCATCATCAACTTCTGTTCACCCTAAAGTTCCAAGGGAACTCAAGAAGTAGTGAAGCACTAATTGTGCTTATTGTGGTATATTTCATCTTACCTAAAATTTCATTGGTACTAGAAGATGGCCAATGTTTTGCTGATTCTTTTCCAGAAGTTTCAGAGACACCCAAGGAAGACATCACCAATGAGCCTCACAGACCTCTGAAATGTTAGTGGAATTTATCCTACATATTAAAATTAATGGACATGTGGATGAATATGAATAGAGTCAACACTATTTGTTTCTTGTGGGTTTTTTTACAGAAAATTTGTACCTCAAATTTATTTAATTTCTCTGAAGAAGCAATTAAGAATGTGGACAAGGAGCATCCCTTTGATATGGTCTACTTGTATTTTCAAAAGGCATTCAGTAATGTTCTTCACCCAAAAACTCTTAAATAATCTAAACAACATGGGAATGTCCTTGGATGGATAAAGAACTGTTTAAGAGCTCAGAAACGGAGCCAAAGAACAAAAAGCCAGTGGAGTCCCACAGGGTTTTGTACTGGGACCTGAGGCCCTCAGTGTATTCATAAATGAATTAAAGGGGGAAGAATACTGAGGTGATGAAGAATGGTGCTGACACTAAACTATTCAAGGCAATGAAGAAGAGAGTCAGTTTCAGAAAAGCCTCATGATAATGAGTGGCTTGGCAAAGAAATAACAGTTAAAATTCAGCTTAGATAAATGCATATGGGGAAAAACAACCTGAACTTCACATATAAGCTGTTGCTCTGGGCTGACTAATTCAAGGCAGGATGAAAATCTTGAGGGTTTAGTAAATAGTTTGATGAAAACATAATCTCAATAATTTGTAACAGTCAAAAAAGGACTGTAGAACACCAGCAGTCATAAGAACTGGATTACTCTACTGTATAACTCCCCGACTCATTGGTATTGTGAAAATTGTGAGTGGGTATGAGCTCTCTTACCCAAAAGAAGGAGAACTGGAAGAGATATCAAAAAAGGACATGCAGTAGTATTGCAGGGAGCCCAAACCAGAAAAACACGAATTAACTAAGTTCCACAATCTGAAACTGAGACCATTTAATCTGAAATATAGTAGTGGTTTAAAAGATAAAGAGTAAAATGTGAAAGATTGTTTGATATCCTTTTCAATATAATACCTAGAGAAGATGATAAGGGCTAGACTCAAAAGTTTCAGAAGGAAGTACTTCCTGATCACTGTGCTGTTTAAGCTATGGCCATAGAAAGCCCTCGGTCACAAAGGTCACACAGGTTCAAAATGGGAATGGACAACCCACAGAAAAAAAAAATCATCAAAATATTAGAGGGTTGTGTAGATTCCTGGTTGCTGAGAGAATATTCTGGGGAAATATCAGTATGCAATTGCCTGTACTTACCTTCTCTTGTCACCTTCTACAGGTACTATTTCTGGTTTGGTTTTAAGACATTCATTGGTACAGTCATGCTACAAATTTGGAAATGCAGATTCTGGGACAATTGCTTGTTCTTACAGTTTACTCAGATTTTACCTCAGCTTCATACTTGGCTTCACATATTAGTACTCAATGTCTGAATGCACCTTTATTGACAGCAATTTTTTACAAGGGAGCAACAACAACATAGGTGTGGGCAGAAGGTAGCTGTAGTTATAAATCTTAATAGAATACTTGATCTGGAGATATCCCTGCCTTCTCCTGCCTATTGCAGCTGCTTGCTTCCATGAGTAGCAATCAATACTGGTCATCTTGGAGTCTGTGTTCTGCACAATTGTGGTCCTGTGCAGTTAGCAGCAGCGGTTTTCTGAACATCCCAGTCTCAGAGATCCTGGTGCAATAGGTTCAGGACATATGAGGGAACCACTGCTCTGCTGATCATTCATCTTTTGACTCCTTTGCATAACTTCTGCTTCTTTTCCTGATACAACTCCAAGCAGAAGAGGCCTAAAGTAGCTGAAGAAAGTTGAGTAAAAGTGGGAGGATAGTGAACAAGGATATTTCCCAACTTACTGTCTGGGCAGAAGTAACAGTAGTTGTGACTTTCTAGTCTTTCCAAACAGACAGAAAGAATGAGAATCCTGGTTTTTCATTATTCCGCTTTGACAGCTTCTTCTGTTTAGTGGATCAATTCTTTGCATCGTACTCTCTCTCAGAAGTGTATACCTCTGCTAGCACAAAGGGGCCTTGACACTTGCAAGTGGTGTTGCAACACATGAAGTCTGGTAGTCATGGCCATTCTTGGTTATCTTGACCTTATGTCCTTCTACTTATGGATCTGGGTAGGATCCTTCAGATCCTGTTCTGCTGCTCTTCATAGCTTTCCAGGCTGCAGAAGTAAATTGGGTGATCTGGCAGAGGGTTTAAGGCAAAAAAAACAAGGAACCACTTATCACTCAACAAATTATTACAATGGGGAATAAATTACTATATTAATTGAGCACTAAATAAATAAACAAATCAATTAAAAAGGGTTCAGGAATTACAATAATTGAAAGTATTATCACTTCTGGAAGTACTCTGAATGCAGTTTCTAAACCACTGCTTAAGGAAAACTGAACACAGACTTCACTCGATACGCTCCTCTCTAGGCCTTTCCTGCTGGGCAGTGTCACGGACAGGCTGATAAGTTACATGAGTCACTGGTCAGACAAGGAATGGCTGTTCACATGTTCTTACACTATCATTTCTGTAATTGATTGATGTCTTAAACTCCTTGTCAGGAGTTAAAGGAGATGCAGGATGGATTGACTAGTAAAGTAATCTTTGGCAGAAGACAGTTTGAAATTCTTGGATGCCATTGTACATGTCAGTCATGAATGTTTTATTGGACTGGGCATTACTAGCACACAGAGCAGTTAAACTGGTGGATTTATACTTAACCTAATAATATCTGCAGGGTGAAAGTGAAACCAAGGAAGCTAAGATTACTTTAGCAACAAATCTGACTGTATTAGCAAGAAAAAGCATTCCTACTTAAAATATATAAAGGTCCCAAATATGGACATATTATATATATTTCTTCACCTCATGTTGAAAAAACACACTAAACTTTTTGTTCCTTTGGCTAAATATTAAGGGAAATAATTCCTAGCTATCAACATATTGTCCTATTAGTATTTAGCACATGGACTGGAATAGCCTTCTGAGGTCTCTGCCAGTACCAGGACTGACTGTACTCACAACATGACACAGATATTTTCTAGGGAAATATTGCACTACAGAAGTTTTAGCTTAGGAAGGCATGTACTGCACAGAAGATGAGAAGACAGAGAAGCAGCCAGACAAAATATTTTTGTGAACTTCATATTTAAACAGCCAATTACTCCCACTGGGGCAGCTGTGCACTATTGCTCCCTGTGAATATTCAAGAAGAAATGAATAGTGATATTCAAAAATGGACTGCGACCAGTCATGTCAAGGTCTGGGTAAATATGAATAGCACCTGCAGGTATGTGAATTTAAAGGTATGTGCTAAATCTGTGGTATTGAGCACAGGTTCTTCGTCCCTCAACAGGAATTCATCAGTGAGCACAACCAGATACCTCCCTACAGAATATATAATTGCATATGTGAAACTCATGTGTCCCTGGAGGCCCTATGCCATGTCTTAAATGAGAGTGAAAACTTCAATACAGAGACATGCTGAAGATTTTTGTTAGCATCAGAGGACAGTTATCCATTAGGGAAGCCAAGGGAAACCCAGAAAAAAGAACCCAAAGGAAATTGGCGTCTTGCCTTTTAGATGGAAGGCATTCAAAAATAAACTTCAGACAATGGCTCTAACACCTCCCTACTGATTTTTACCAGCCAAGTAACAATTTGCAGTCACAGCTCAAAACTGTGCCTGCAGCTCTAAAATGTCATTATGGAGCACTGTTTAATACTAGAGCAAAGATGACAACTGCATTTGTCTCCACAGGGCTGAATCCTACAACAATGGAAGCAGACACTGTGGTCCAGATTCCAGGATCTTATGGACTCCTTTCCATTACAGGGCATGAAACAATGCAAATTAAACACAACGCTCATAAGGAGGATGTGTTCTACCAGCTACACAGTAAAAGTTATTTTCAGCTTCAGAGTTTCATTTCAACTATTGTTTCAGCCTTGAACTTAGGTAGTATTTAAGGTAATGGAGGTTGGCCTGCAAGTTACAGAAACCATGGCTGTAATTTCATTTAAAGCTCCTCCACACGAAAAAAAAGTTAAGAGGAAAGACTGGTCTCCAGACTTCTGTTGGTTAGAAATAATACATCTGGATACCAAAAGCTGTAATACTAATTTTTTCTGTAGAATGCAAATAAAACCATCCAGATTCTGCCATAGTAATATTAGTCTCCTTGACTCCGAGTTTCTCCTTTTTCTATTACAAAGTTACTGAAGTAATTTTTGTCCTATCTTAAAAGTAGATTGTACTACAAAAAAGTAGAAAAGTACTACCAAAAGTACTTAGGACATGTTCTGCATGGGATATAAAACAACAAATACCTGTGCACCGTACCAAAACCTTTTCATCTTAATTGACAGGTATCAGCTATGATTTTTCATTCTATTTCATTGTCCTATTCAGCCTACAATCTTGATTGCAGTAGAGTCAGCCAAATCTCAATTTTTTTAGTAGCTCTATTTATGCAGACCTGGAGGATTCAAGTATAACTTGCTCAGGCATGGTCATTGGCCATGATGACACCTCTAGTTCCCACGTTTGCACTGAAAAGTACATATATACAGAGGAGATGTGCCTTTAATCACAGCTAGTTCAATGTTTCGTGTCAACTTTGTAATGTTCAGAAAGTGGCCTGATTTCAGCAGCATTCAACAACCAATGATTTTGATGTCAAAGCTGGTAGAGTACTCAAGCTTTCAAAGGTGGGCTGGTAATAGAAAACACAAGTGCTTGCCAATGACTTGTTAAAGGTTAAAGAAATATTTGACGTCTTTCTTTTCTGTATCTATAGCATGAAGCAAAGATCTTTGTTTCCTATAAACAGAGTTTCATCATTCTTATGAACTGTACATGACAGTTCAGCTCTTTGAAAGCAGTGTCAATTGCTGCCTCAACAGTATCCACTGATCATGTTTGCAAGGGCCAACTCTAGACATGAACATACTCCATGTTTATAGAATGGATCTTCTGACACTGGTCCTATGTTCTGACATGCAACCAGCAAATGGTTAAAGGCTGAGTGATCAAAGATCCCACAACAGAAGCTGCCCTTGAGTTGTTGCTGAGTAGTGCTCAGAACTACATTTAAAATCCTTACAATTAAAGAATTGTAGCATCAGCCTTAACATGCTTAGATTCAGTATCCATGAAATAGACACAAAAAATCACAGCTGGAAGGAAACACCCACTAACAAAAACAAGAAAACAAAACATCTACACAGTTGCATTCATTTTTAAAAATAAGAAACCGATAAGACCAAGAATGTTTATTTTAAAAAGAGCTGGAAGAACATCTAAGAGAGTTAAAACCTTTCAAGCAGTATGGTGTCTATCCAAAGGTGCCTAAAGAAGCACTTGGTGAATGCACACTGACTATTAGGAAGACTTACAATGAAGCAAAACTATACCAAGAAGGCCAAGTAGGAAGCTGATACACATAATTAGTCAATTAAGAAAAATAAAATGTTATCCAAAAACCCCAACCAACCAAGCAAAATCATTAATTCATATGAGTTAAGTTCAAAAATACCATGAAAACCACCATGCTGAAGACATCAATGTTGGAAACCATTTTCAAAAAACTAAAAAAACTTGGAACAAAATAGCTACATATATAGTGTAGCCTCTTGCTTAATATAAGCTTTGTCCCTAAGAATGGGAAGGTGACATGTTTTATGCCAATTCTTAACTAATATTCCAGCAGAGACTACCCACCTTGTGGAAGTGCCAGCCATCTGAAAGGCTGTTTGGCTGCTCAGTGCAGACATGTATTGTTTACCCTATTCAACTGCATTGCAGGGAGCCAAACTTCTTGGAACACCACTTAAATTTGTTGCCTGCCTCAAGGGAGCTCGGTTTGCTCTCCAGAAGGAATAGGACTGGCAGAATCCTCCATTAAGAAGCTGTCTCAGAAAGAGTTAATATCTCACAAACACACAGTTGCTAACCTGAGATCATTTAAGGAAGAGCACAGATCAGAAAACATTCCAGCTTCACAGAGAGAAGCTTTCAATTTTCACTTTGAAGCCTCTAATGTTCTGTTCCAATATCAAACCTGTCCTGTTTCTCATCAAAACCAGCAAAACTAGATTTACCAGACATTGTTTTCATCTAGATGGTCTCAATTTTAAGACGATTGAAAAGTTTTTTGCATTCAAGTGCAATTCAGACCATTAAAGACCAGGTATCTTCAGTTGGCATGCTCTGAGTAAATGCAGGATGCTCTCACCATCTGTCAGGCTTTGAATGTCATACTCATTTCCCAGATGCTTTGGGGCACTGGGAGGGCACTTCTTTGCCAAAGATTTAGCTGGAATTGTATTCTGTTCTTTAGCTGGCTGGCTGATTTGCTTATTACTTCTCCCTTCAGATGGCTGATTCAAACCATACGTAGCCATTTTTAAAAACACCTTCAGGCTCCTTCTCAAAACGACTCCATTATGCAAAAAACCTCTGCCATTTATACTGTAGTACAAATGTAAAGCAGAACTGACAACAATATTCAGAATACCTCAAGCTATAAATAACAAAGTTTTGCTAATTTAATGTGAAGGCACCTACACTCTACTATACCGATTCTGCAAACTGAGTCGCTCATCCTAGTGGATTATCCATCCCACTATAGATATCAGTTACTTAGAGCTGTGAATTTTTTTTACAGGGTCTTTTAAAAAACATAAAACTAGTACATATATTAACATTACAAAGTGGTCTGCAAGAATTGGAACTGTGATATGCCTGAATTTTAGGTTTCAGTCAATGTCAATAATTGTGAAGTTTTTAAGATATCCAAAATTTGAAGAGTCTTGTAATTTGACAATAGCTTCTAGGTTGCAGCATGAAATATTGAATTTAATGTTATTGTTGCGAGACTTCCAAAATCCTGCCTATATGGTCAGTGATGGAACCTTGTGCACTGGATCCTCATCCTCACTAGATGAGAACTGTCAGGGTTCCATTCTTACTGACTTGAAAGAATCAGAAGACTGGAGATAGAAAGTCTCCCCAACAGCTCGAGACAAGTGGATATAGTCAAGATAAAGAGAATCCTAGTTGCTTGTCCTTCCTGGAACTGATGTTAATTCTGGAATCACTTTACTGGGATGAGATTTCACCCATGGTTTATATATGACATCCAGAAACTGAACTTTAACACCTGTCTTGCCTTCCTTTTTGATTCCAGAGGCTTAAGTTTCTAACTAATTTAATTTCTAACTAATATTGTTGAGGAGTGGAAGTTTTGCCTCCTAACTAGATTTTTGAAGACTTCTCTCCCTTCTTTTCAAATGTCACTTATTATTCATCATCTCAGAAACAAACTAGTGGGTATTTAAAACATTTGCCAACAGAAACACCTTAATAAAGAAGTTATATAAAATACAAGCTCAAGCACTGCCTAATCAGTTTGGATTAAGCACGTCAGGTTTTATTCACTCAACTGGAAAACTAACATTTGTTCAGCTTGGAAACTCTAATTCTTTGTGTTTGCTGGTGTAAAAAAAATATGCAGCTATCTCCAGCACAGTGTTTGTTCAGTAGCTGTGCAAGCATCCACTGCTTGGTTAGATTAAACTGACAAAATTCCAAAGGTATTTGGAATTCCCAAAGAAAATGTTTTTAAAAAAACCTAAAACATAATGCTTGGAAGGATCCTGTTCTCTTCCACATTCTCTGCTATGAAAATTGGTATGCTTCTATTGTCAGTAAAGTTTTGACACAGTCTTATTTTTTCATTAAAGTATGCCATTGAAGATGAACAATTCAGTTAATGTTGCTCTTCTTTTACCAGCAAGTCAAAAGCTGTGGACAAGGCTATCCTACTCAAAAAGGAAAATAAGACAAGCTTTGAGTTACCCTGCTTGGGGGGAAGTCGTGCTGCAGAAGTACAGATTATATATATCCTGGAAAAATTGAAAATCATGTCATGCAGGCTAGCAAAGCACTGTCTTTTTCTTTTATTTTGAGTGTATCTGAAGAAGGTTGGCTTGTTCAGGAGCACAAGAGAAGGTATTTTAGTGTATAAAACAGTTAAGTTTTCATTTCAGGACAACTCTGGTTGTTGTTTCTCACAAAGCTTTCCATAAACAGTCTGCAAACTGTTTTGATCTATTACTCATAATCTTGCATTATCACTTAGCTGTTTGCCAATAAACAAAATCATGTTTGCAGTGTTTCTTTATATCTCAGCATATTTGTCCAGTCACTCTTTTAGAAAGATAAATAAGAATTTAATTTTTCTTTTTCTCTTCCTAATAAAATCAGTATTTCTTCCTTAAGTCATCTCAGTGATTTCAGCATGCACAGTTTGTTTTTTGACTGAAATACTGTATTGTGTGATATATTAGATCTTAAACCTCTTCCTTCTCTTTCTCTGCATCTTACTCAACTTCATATTTCACTAGTTATTTTTCAGCTCTGTTAGTCTTATTCCCTTTTCTATCACTGATAATGTGAAATTTTTTCTACCTGTTGTCTCACAAATATTTTCTTGGCATTAGCAAGGACCTCTCACTTTGGTATCATTGTTTTCATCTCTATGTTTCTCTCCTAGAACTGCCAACTGGTTACAATTTCCTTAGCAAGAGGCACAGCCTCTATATCTACCACACAAACACAAGACAATGGATGCATGCAGAGCAGACATTCTTAGGTGATCAAGATGAATTTCTGTCCTCACACATCCTCTGTCTTCTCTCATTTGGCATCATTTTTTCACTCTGCATCTGATGAATTCTTATTTCACTGTCTCCCCAGTCTTTTGCAGCCATCTTGGCAACAGTACTGCTGTTCACAAGTCTCTAACCCTCCTAATTCTTTCCGTTCTGTTTCATGCAGGTTCCTATATGCATTCCTCAGTGTTTTATAGCTTTATTCTATTTGCTGGACATCCATCCATCCATCCATCCATCCATGCATCCATCCATCCCTTTGTCAATTCTTGCTCATGCTGCACTAGCAATGTCTTCAGGATGGCAGTTTCCCTTGGCTTTCACTCCATCCCTCTACTCTCTTCAGAGAGAGAAAAGCAGATAAGATTGACTGTATTGAATAAGGCAGGATGAGACCCCATTCCAGCCCAAACCAGTGAGTGCTCTGCTTAAGAAGCTGGCTCTTTACCAGTTTTTTGGGTCAACTAAACTAGAAGGTAGAAATCACAGAAATATATGGTACTGATCTTTTTTTCTTCTCTATGTGGTTTAATCTATCATAAGATTCAAATTGTACTGTTTTACACTGTAAAATTATCTGATATTTTCATGGAAAATACTAGACATAATGCTAGCCATGATAATGGAAATGTAATATGAATCTTCAGTGCAATAAAAGAAGTATGTCCACAAAATTGCAACAAGCAGATAAGTAATACAGTAACTGACTTGTGTTATGGTCTCTACACAAAGTGTCAAACTTCTGAAGCTCATTATTTTCACAGAATCACAGAATCTTCTGAGTTGGAAGGGATGCACAAGAATCATTGAGTAAAACTCCTGGTCCTCCACAGCACCATCCCCAAGAATCACACCATGTGCCTGAGAACATCGTCCAAATGTCTCTTGAGCTCTGTAAGACTTGGCGCTATGACCACTTCCTTGGGGAGCCTGTTCCAGTGCTCAACCCCCCTCTGGGTGAAGAATCTTTTCCTGATATCCAACCCAAACCTCCCTCAGCACAGTTTCATGGCATTCCTCAGGTCCTGTCACTGGTCATCAGAGAGATCAGTGTCTTCCTCTCCTCTTCCCCTCACAAGGAAGTTGCAACTGCAATGAGGTCACCCCTCAGCCTCCTCTTCTCCAGGCTGAACCAGTGACCTCAGCTGCTCCTCATATGCCTTCTCTTCAAGGCCCTTCACCATCTTTGTTCCCCTCCTTTGGACTCTCTCTAACAGCTTTATATCCNTCCAGGGCTGCCCCATCCCAGGTGCACAACCCAGCACCTTCCCTTGCTGAACTCTACACCATTGGTGATTTCCCAGCCCTCTAATTTGTCAAGATCTCTCTGCAGGGCTTCTCTGCCTACAAGGGTGTCAACAGCTCCTCCCACTTTTGTATCATCTTCAGTATCTTCCAGCCCTGAGTCCAAGTCATTTTTGAAGATGTTGAAGAGCCCAGGGCCAAGGATGGAGCCCTGTGAAATCCCATTAATGACAGGTCGCCAGTCTGATGTCACGCCATTCACTGTAACCCTTCATGCTTGACCTGTGATCCAGCTGCTCACATATCACATGATGTGTTTATCCAGCTGTTTTCATTCAGGTAGTTTGTAAATGGACACTACCATATACCTGTGAAGGTGAAAGTGATATTCAAGAAAACAGTAAATATTGCCAAGTACTTTAAATGAAGAAGTGCTCACAGACAGGGCAGCTGAAACTTCACAAAGTCACAAAGGCTACGTCTACATTAGCAAACAATACAAGCGGATCTGTAAATCAAAGCAGTGTGTTCTGAAACTCCTACATCTCAGATGTCTACTTTTTATGGGATTTCACGTCAGACTAGGTTCATTTTGGTCACTTAGAATGAAAGCAGTCGTGAATATGATTTGAAGTGGTCTCAAGGCCCAGTTCTTGCTGCTGGTGTCTCTCTGGGGCTGCTTTGCATTTGGAATGCTGAAATAAAACTTGTACTTTCATTTCCTTTGAATGAAGCCTTGCTCCTATGCACCAAAACTGATAACTAAACTAATATTTAATGCATTTATTTTAATCTCTAGAAAATTGTACTTGCTTTACTTTCACTGGAGTTTTGCTATAAGTTGTGGTCAGGCGTAATTATCTTAAAAGAAACCATCAATCTCTCAAGTTCACTATCTAGACAAGCACACCTGGAACAAAATACTAAGAGAAGCATTTGTAATTCTGACAACTGAAATTCTGGGGGGGTGGGAGGGGTTGTTTGTTTTCTTTGAAAGGTTGGTGTAAATTTGTTGACTGTGCATCCAAGAAGTTTGTAAAGTTTCTAAATTTTTTTCACTTCAACAACCCACAGAAAACTAAAGGAGGTAGTAATGCTAGCTATCATCTTTTTAAGTCCTTGTCCCTGAGCTCTGATGCTGTTTGTTTTTTATGCAGTGCAAAGTCTCTTTCTGAGAAGATATTTATCCTCCATTTACAGATAGTCCACTTTGAGGCACATGAGGCAATTTATAAATGAATACAGAAAAACTCAAAATGACACTTAACAGCAATAGCTCCACTTACACAGTCCCTGCGGCAAAAAAATTTGGAAGCAGCATAGAAAAGCCAATGCAATCATTGTGGTATTTAAAATTACTCACAATATTGTGCAACACAAGTATGTTACACTATATTAGAAAATAAACATTTTTACAAGGGAGTATTTTAGACAAAGGTGGATAAAACAGGTTTTATGCAAGATAAAGATTACAACTGGAACTATCAGTGGTTCCCTGCTTTTGTGTTTTTGAACTGGCAGAAATTGTATTTCTTCTCACAACCTTTTTTTTTTTTTTTTTTTTT
>VZTX01027324.1:1182775-1384786 GCA_013400915.1 Pardalotus punctatus
CCTTTTTTTTTTTTTTTTTTTTGCCAGGATATGTGCCAATGGAAAGTCTGATCAACTTTAAAAAACAAATAGCTTTGTGTGGCTGCTAGTGATATTTACTGGCCAATTTTTAAGAAAGGTTAGTAAAACTTAGGGAGCCAAAAGGTAATCATTATTTTTTAAAAGTTCTAATTAAGATGTCAGACTGGGCAGTGGAATGTATTTAGAATCCCATGTAATTTGATTGTGTTGGCCTATTTAGTTAAATTGCTTTGGAAAGACAAATAAACCAGCTACTTAAAACGTCCAAGAGGGCCAGGCTTCATTCCAGTGTTTCAAGCAATGACTAAGGCAATAGCCTTTTGTAACTATCAGCCAATCCAACAACAGACATCCAAGTGTCAAAGTCTGATAGAAAGAATGACACAAGTGCCTGGATCACCATCACTAATAGAATAAACAGTACACAGTGTTATTTAAGTGCAAATGCTCAGCCTTTTTTTGCCTTTGAACTGCAGACCTTTGGAGACCATCATTAAAGGAAATTAACACCCAAAGTGTGAAACATCTGAAGCTGAGACATCATCCTACATAAACCCCTGGGATTATTTGGGTTTGTTAAGTTAGTGTGATTTCCGTTCACTAGATGTACTAAATCTGTATGACAAACCCAGGATTAAGAACATATTAATACTGTGTTACCAGTAATCTGAGCCTCTAAAATCCCTACCACTATCTTGAAAAATCAAAATAGAGTCTGACTCATTAATATAGGTGTTTTATCAGTTTGCACCATAATGAACTTTGCACTCTGTTGCCTTTTCCTTTTATCAACAGGGAGGGGCAAGGGTGGAAAGGGTTAGAAAAGGGTATTTGTTTTACAGAGGCAATAGCTTTGTACTTTCTTGTCCCTTCATCCATCATCCTAGGGTATATTTAGGCATGGACAGCTTTCCCAAGAGGAGGCCAATGGGTTTCTTGGCAATCTAACCCAATGGCACACTTTTGGTGATCTCAGAGCAGCTTTTATTTCCTGACTGCTGATTTTTATCTGCTGCACCTATTCAAAGACCAGGATTTTTTCCAGTCTGCATGATTATATGATTTAAACGCTCAGTAGTGCTTTACCTTCACTTGTATTTTCAGATTTTTGCGCTGTTGATCCCAACCCAGCTTTTCCTGCCCTTTGCATCTCATGTGACACAACCACAGCTCAGTTTCAGGGGCTTAGAAGGGAAATTGTGAAGTTGCCAGAACAGACGAAACAAAACTTCCTCTCTGAGCGGGGGGCACAGCAAACACAGTAGTGCTCTGTGGCACTTTGGCATAGCAGCAGGGGCGTGCTGCCTCCACAGGTCCCCTTCCTGTTCCCAGGCTCTACTACGGATTATGCTCTGAACTCCCTTCAGGGTACTGGGACACTTGACTACTGTCATGCCAGGCAGCACCAAGGAGGAAAAGAAAGGTATTTGCTCTTACTTGGGCAGACCTTGATCATTCTCTTGATTTTTTTTGTTTGTTTGTATTTTTTTTTTTTTTTTTTTTTTTTGGTTGCTACTGTTGTTAAGGGGGGAAAGAACATTTTCCTAGCCGGAAGGTGAATGAAACAGAAGCAATTTTGCATGTCTTTGCAGCTAAAGTACCTGTTCCAACACTGCCTGGAGATTTCTTTGGGAGGGATAATTTACATCCAATTTCTGTCCCCCTCATTTGCATCTGAGTTTCCAGAGCTTAATGAAACAGTGTTATATTGAAATTTAACCTACTGATCTCTTCCTTTCTTCAAAGACAAGAATAAGCCAATATTTACTGAGAAAAAAACCTGAAAAAGTTACTGCAACCATTAATTTTATGCTGGTACTTGAAGTACTAAATCAACTCAATTTCCAATTCATTAATCAGGTTTAAAGCAACAGCAACAGAGTGCTATGGCACGAAACTGAATAATCCCAAAGCCTTGGGGAACTGCAGTTCACATGACAGGCATGTATAGGAGCTCTCAGCCAGGGCAGCAAGCAAATTATGTGAACTATTAGACACAGAATAGGCCCTGGCATGGCCTACTTCCCTAGCATGTTATTTTATAAAATTAAAATTAAATTCCTCATATTTCTTTTCTTTCCTTAAATAGCAAAGAAGGTTGGGAGCAGGACTGATGTTTCCTCACAGCTGTACAGTCACAGACTCCTGCCTTTTGAAGTATTTTTTTTTCCTTCTGTAACTCGTGCATTTGCTTTCAAGATCTTCCTGTGTTGATTTATTCCCAATTCCCTTAACTGATATCTTAATTCTCCTCTGTCCTTGGCATCGCTGTGGCCCTCAATTGCTCACTTACACTAACTTAGCAAAGCAAAATCTACAGACATAATTCAAGGCTTCTGCTTTTTTCCTTTGAAAAATTCAAAACTGGAGAGCAGAATGATATCTTACATTTTCTGATGAAAAAAGTGCCACTGCACTCTTTTTTCTGCTTAGCCTAATATCAAAGGCAACTTGTTACATTCTTTGATATCATTTTTCGTGAAGATAAAGAGCTTCACCACTAAATACCTTAAATAGATTAATGTAGCCTCTTTCAGATAAAGCAAGGAGACTTGGGACCAGGATTCTTTCTTGTTTAGCCACAAGTTTGCAGCTTTACTTTGGCCAAGACAATTTACATAGCTGGAAATTAAAATGAAAATTCAAAATAGATATAGCTCATTATCTACCTTGAGCAACAAGAGGGCAGATTTAATTACAGGCTTGGCATGTAAGAAGAAAAGGTTCAGAAAAACTATGAAGAGTAAAACATTTTCCAGAAGTACCAGTTCACTCATGCCAGTCACTGTGCAAGGAGCTATTATTCTCAGGCATAATATGCATTATTTTATTTACCAACCATCTTCATTGCATCCACAGTGTTTGGCATGTAGCATTAACAATATAATAAATAATAATTAAAACTTCATCAAATACACAATAGAGAAGGCAAGCAAACACTAAATAGAGTAATGGAGCATTGAAAAGTAGGCTCTTACATCTTATCCCCTGTACAGCTTCCAGCATCCTGCTGTGACATTGTTTCGGTACTGAAACAAATGGAAGAACAACCCCTGTTGAGTCACCCACATCAGTCCTTCTGGCACCCTGGAGGATACCGCTGTCAGCACTGACTTCAGCGAAGAACAGCCCCTCCCTGCAATAACCTCTCTAACTGCCTGTAGCACAGGCATGGCCAGAAGTAGGTCAAGACTCCAGTGGTCATAGGAATTGTTAAGGAGAAACGCTCCTATATTCCACAAAACAATGGACTTCCCCAGAACAGTTAAGCTTGAAAAAATGTGGATCCTTCAGGATCAGACAGGGATGAAAATACTTCCAGATAGGCAGAGATGAGACCTGATTTAAGAGCCCAGTTGTGTGCAGCCATGGCTGCTATTCTGCAGATTAAATTTTGTGTATGCTTGAAAAAGAATTTTACATTTGCCTGCACTTGTACTATCTCACAAAGGCAAATTCCTTGCATGCATCTAATAGGGAAGAAGCTTCCTTGCAGAAAAGCAACACCCTCCCACACATGTCTAACCAGACAAACAGAACAAAAATACAAGTTTCAGTTTAGGATGTTTCTGAGACGCAGTGTGCCAGAAGCCGGGAGAATAGTTTGAGCAGGCAGTGCCAAATGCTTGCCTAAACTCTTGTCTAGCAATTTATTCCTTATCCATGTTGGAGACAGGGTACTGAGATAGATGGACCTTTGCTATGGGGCAATGCAATAATGCACACTTGCTCCCAGCTTTGAAATCAGCTGAATTAAACTTTCTATCTTAAATCTCAGCAAATATGATATTTACTATCTAGGAGACTGCAAAAACACCTTGTAACATGGTACATTCTGAACAGGATTTAACAAGGTTGGACTTGATGATTTTGGAGATATTTTCCAACTTTAATGATCCTATGATTCTTAATGATCCTATGTTAGAACAGTCTGTTGAGATCCAACAAAAGATTACATGGGCTTTGAATTCCAGTAAAAAACAACAATCCAATACAAAATATTAATCTTCTACTTGAGATAAAAAGACACAGTTGTAGTTATTAGTCTATACCTGATTAGTGTAGGCTACTTGAGGCAACAGGGAACATCTATTCTTCCCAATTTCATTCAGAAACTCCACTTTGAAGAAAGCAGTTTTGCTATGTCCCAGGTGTCTTCTGTCCATCCATTCCCTTTGAGCATCCAAACGAGCTAGTCTCATTTAATATATTAGCTGATCTTATCTGTTCAGCAGAACAGCTTTGGTTCCTCAGAAAAAAAAGGCATTCTCTTGAAATTAGGTTGTGCATAAGGGACAGACCCTCCATCAAAGGTCACAGGATTTGTGTCACATGTTGTTTTCCAAATGCCATAGAATAAAACCAGAAGATTCTAACCTCTGGCCAGTGCCAAACAACTCCAGCAAATCTTTCCTCTTGTTAAAAAAATCCCATCCAGATGGCATCCTTGCTGCTTGCAGCATATCAGACAGCCACAGCAGAAACTGATGAGGAAAGAAAAAACTAGAATCTCTTATTTTCCACAATTTTTAAGAAGAGCACATTTCATGACAAAAGAAAGGTATTCAGGAAGACGGAATTATCTTTTACTGTAGTAAGAATTAGGTCATTTGAATTGGAACCTTGCATAAGACATATCCAGAGAGCTGACCACATCCAAGCTGCATGGTTAAGTCACAGAATTCTGATAAAGAATCTTCCAGATGCTAAAATTCATACAAGATCTAAAAGTATCAGCACAAATTCACGGAAGCAAAAAGAAACCTGAAGGCTATTATTAAATAGGAGACCATCACCACAGGTTCAGGAATTCCATTAAAGGAAAATTGTTACATGTTGAAAACATACCCTTAAAAACCCACATCGTATATTTTCAAAATTCTCAATACTTTTCCTTGATATCTGGAGACAGAATTCTAGATTAGATGAAATTTTGTTTGAAATGGTACCACTGTTTTTGGGTTTACATTCTCCAAAAAATATTGCCTTAATTTGCATTCAGGTACTTTTCCTTTATAACAGAGCATTTGCATGTTAGGCAGTTTGCTCTTGAGCTCTGTTCTTACAACAAACGTATGGGGAAAGTTGGCTGAATCAGGGGTTACTGCCAGCCAGTGACAGTTGCAGCCATAGCATCAAGATACTTCAACCTGGCAGTGATGGAACATATAGAATAGATGGAAATTAGATAGAAATGTTTCCTTTGTGAGTCTATCTGGAAAGATCCCAAAGGAGCTGGCATATATAACTTGGCCCTGGACTAGCAAGAAGCTTCCTTACTGGACAATTATGGGCATGTTAAGTAGAGATGTGATACCAAGAAAAATCTCTAGTCAACTTGTGACTAATTAACTGCCTTCTGGTAGAAGACCAGAGTGGCTGTCTCCTCCAAGGACAGAGGCTGGAGCTAAAAACAGGAAGCAGGAAGGAGAATTAGGGGACAGACTAGAATAGCTGCCAGGGAATGAACAGGAACAAACAAATGAATGGACAGGTGCATGTAAATAGTTCTGCTGAGCAGGAGGCTTCTGTAATGTTATAAGAGACTGAAATGTTAAAGGTTAAAAGACTTAAACAGTTGGCCATTTGCAAAAGCAGCGGGTGCTTTGCTGAAGCCAGGTTTGCACCCTGCAACCAAAAGGGAGGGGGAAAGTTTCTGTATGTTGGGGCAAAACCTCTGATCTGCATAAGAACAGCCCAGGTGCAGAGGGGGTGTGCTCCCACCACCAGAGCATGATCACAACAAACCAAACTTTGTTTAGCAACAAGCTGGGATTTGAGCCCGGCAAGTGAAAAAGCTGATAAGAAGCACATCCTTCAAGGTGGGAAAATGCTTTTTATCATGCCCATGTCCTCCCTCCTGAGGAGGCTCAGGTGTAAACCTTCCCTCCCCCCACCCTCAGGGGAGACACTGGGACATTCACACGTAAGTCTGAAGGTGTTCATCCCTTCTGATAAGGCATAACTGGCTCAACTACAAAGGCTTCAGAAACAGCCATCATGTCTTAGAAGGGATCATAAACCATCAAACACGCCTGAAGTGCCCCTGGACTCATTTCTGAGGCCTTCCACCAGAGGATTGAGCATGAACCACAGTGTTACATCAGGCAGTGGAAAACCAAGGCAGGTACCTGGGTGCTCTCACCTGAACCTCAATGTATTGAACTTTTGAACTCACTGAACTTTTTGTTTCTTGGGCTCCCCCCACCTTCAACGGGTCAAGACAGCAACCACCACTTCAACCTTCAGACACCTAAATTGCAACACCTAAAGTCTTGTTCGTGGATGCACGATTTCTTCTATCTACTCTTATGTTTCCTTTCTATTTTTTCCCTTTCCTTATACACTTTCTTATGTGATTTATTTATACTTTTATATTGTTATATTACTACAGAAAATAACCAAAACGGCTATATGCCTCCTTTCCACTGCAACCAAATCGTTCCAAAATAAACCTGCCATATACATACATACACAGACACACACATACATATATAAACACACCCACACACACTCGTCGTTCAGTGATATTTCACTCTAATGCACCTCAAGGGATCTATTAACAGGAACCTCAGTTACCCTGCCTCAGGGGTAAAATGTGACCCATTGCATGGGGATTACAAGACAAAATATTTGGGAAATGGGAGGTCACATGTGCCCTGAGGGTAAGATCAACAGAAAGGATGTCAAGAGAACTCTCAGGAACTCTGAAAAAGTTACTAAAAACCTGGTTACAAAATCTGAAAATATATTCTTCTAGCCTGCTTTATGCTAGCAAATTTTGTTATGTCTATATTTCATAGGTATCTTCAAAGCTGCGTTTATTCTATTTCTACCACAAAATGGAGTTTACAATAAGCTAAGTGAAATAACGCTGCATTTCTAGGCAGGATATATGTGGGAGAATTTTTGGAACCATCTCTTAGTAAAGTCATAGTATAGCTTTTTTCCAGGGGACTGTAAGGAAATCCTAAGCTGCACTCTATCACCGGAGTTGGTTGCAGGTCTATGCTAGATTCAGTGTTAAATATATCACTGCCTGTTTGGAAGTTTTGTCACAAAATTTACTATAGAAAATTACTACAGAAAATTACTACATAAAATTGACTGTGGCTTGCACTTTGCTGTACACAGACTGTTTCAAAAATCTCAGCTCCTGAGATAAATCCAAATTGTCATATTCAGCATTGTCTATTGTTCTTATTCCACAGTTTTGGGGAATCTTTTGTAGACCTAGTCTTGTACTCTGCTTAGTTCCTATCTGAATTTGAGGCACCAGGAGGTACACAGGGTCAGGCCAGGAAGAACCATCATTTCATAGTTCAGTGGGTTCCTGGCTTATAAAACAAGCATAAGGTAAGGTCCACACTACTAACCAAGGGCCAGACAGGGCTTCTATCTGAGGTCACAACAAAAGCATTTTTCTGAGACTACAACTAAAATTCCTAAGAAACCAATCTACCCACTCTTTTTATCAACCTACTTTCCTTACCCATTAAGAAGTGCTGTTTGAGCTGTAGTGGTGTGCACAGCCAAGAGCATCAGAGATGTTGATTGACTTGTCCTCACAGTCATCCTGTCTCCTATAGAACCACTGATGTTTCCAGCAGTAGTTTTCAGGCAGTCTCTTCCAGACAGTAGTATGGGCTGCTTTTGAAATTCTTCCTAAGGATCATATTCTGAAGGTATCCAAAAGGAGACTGGAATAAATAACTTGTTTTTACTTGTAAAGGAGCCTGTAGGGTATTTGTGTGCCATCACAAGAGCTCTGTTGTCAGAGCCAAGGCTGAGCCCATCAGCAATGGTGGTAGACCCTCTAGGATAGCAGATTTAAGAAGGGGGGGGAAAGTGTTGTGCAACAGCTGCTGGAAGAGAGGAATAAGCATGTGAGAAAGAAACAACTCTGCTATTGTCAGTGAAAAAAAATGGTCCAAGGAAAAACAAGTTTGTCATAAAACAACTGCAGATCACAAAACTATGTAAAAGACATGCAAAACCTCTTAACTCCAAAAGGCAAGGGAATATGCAATTGAGTAGAACAGAATTAGTAAAATAATTACAGGCCTTCAATGACTGGTTTCTCAGTATATAAAGAAACTGTATTTTAGCCATCTTGTTGTGAGAAACCAGAATAAGAAAACTTTATTATATGGAATTATGCAATACTTTTTTGTTTTGTTTTTGTTTTACTTTGTATTTGAAAATATAATGCAAGGCTTTGTTCTTCCATTAAATGCTTCCATAGAAATTTAGCTGTGTGGAACTTCCCAGCAACAATGATTTTTGTTTCAATAAATACTGTGATGGCCCAATCTCCTTGTTTGTTTAACTGCACCCCATTCCACTGCCTCCAGGGGTGTCTCTAATTTAAGGTAATAAAGAATTTACCCTGGAATCCAGATAAAGCACATATGGATAGACCCCACTCTGTGGGGGGACATGATGCCTATTAATGCAGGCAATATGCATCTAAGGTAGATGCCTGGTTTTACTATTTACTAAATGGAGATTTAAACAATATAGTTAGAGCAGTTCACGGCAATTTGATCAAACCCTAGCTGTTTACTTTGGGGTGAGATGAAGGATGCCACAGATCCTGTTAACTACAAAGGCAGGTTCGTTTAGATGGAGGCATGTGTTCTGTCCACATCCAAGTTCAATCAGATGGATCTTGTTCCCACTCTGTAACAGACTATAGGAACAGCCCGTCCTAATTAAGGGCATCTCTGGAAACACTCTCAATAATGGCCAATGTAAAGACCCACTCCTATTGTAACAATGTAACACATGGCCAGATTTTTGGGTCCTTAATGGTAAACAAATCTTTAACTTAAATAAGTGTTTTGAATACACAGTTTTGAAGAAAACTACTTATTCTTATAATGAAACTGCCATCTTAGGTTTTAAACAAATATTATAGTAGAAGAAAGAAAACAAAAGAAAAAAATCTGATTGCTCCTAGAGACAAGTTAGAAGGAAAATTGGGCAACATCAATCCATATCCCACATCTATACGTCACAAAACTAAAAAAGATCAATTACATAAAACAGACCTTCACAAAAGTTTGGCAATGTTCGGTAAATGAATACAGATGTTATGCGTTGCTTGGAAAAATAATTTATTATGTTAGCTTACAAAAATGACAAGTTTTTACATTATACTTTAAATTACAAGTACAGCTAGCAACTTTGATCCTGCAAAGGTACTAACTATCACCTGAGATGTGATAAAGACTTGCAACCCTGCCTTTCAGGAATTGCTTGGAGTAAGTCCCAAGTCAGCAGAAGACTAATGTAGTTTGATATTTTTGTTACTGCCTCATTGGCTAACATTTTATAGTCTAATTGCAGAAAGTAGGTACAAATGTTGACGTTGAACTAACATATGAACTTTCCTGGTAGAGCCTTAACCAAACATAAACATACCTGCAGACTGTGCCAAGCTCTCAGTTTGCAGCAACATACTCAGAGCACAAAAGACAGCTTTCATATACCTCATACTGCAATCACTTGACAAGATCTCAGCTCTTAGTCCTTTGATTGGTACTTAGGCTTTATACAGGAGATTTGATTCTGGCTTCAGATGTGTGTAAATCAAGAACAGGCATTCAGAAGTCAATGCAGCAACTCAAAAATAAAACTGGTGCTCTGGAGCAACACAAGTCACACCTCATGTGTGACCAAGTACCTCAAACTTCACAGGTTGGTAAGGACCTGTATATCACAACAACATGGAAACAGCTCCTCCTCTTATATTTCTACAATGCATTGCTCCTAAACCTGCACAAAGTGGTCTGAAAATCCAGCTTGTAGACTTAGTTTCATCTGCATCCATGTGATTTACAGGCTGTAATAGTCAAGCAGTAGTTTGGTTGAACTTGATCTAAGGGGTCTTTTCCAACCTAAATGGTTCTGTGATTCTATATTTTTTTAATTCATTACATAATTTTCAGGACAGTGAGGCTGGATTTTGTTCCTTCTTGAAGATGGCAGATAATGGAAAAAGTGGATGGCAAACACTTTTTGAAGCTAACTTGGAACAAAAATATTATAGGACAAAAAAGCCAAAACTGGTTTTATTTTGTGAGTCTTCTTAAAAAAAAAAATACTGCCAATACTACCAATACTGTTTGCATTTAGATGTAAGATATAATTAGCTTCTCCCTACACTCATGAAAATACCCTTTTTTATTTTTGGGTACTCAATGAATTGCAGATCAGTTAAAAAACTAATATGAAAGAAAACATTTAGGTATGAGTGCGATACACAATCAATACACCCTACAGATGAACTATCTCTCATTATTTTGAAAAAGCTGTAATAGACCACATTAGAGTGGAACAAAGAGCTGCAACATTTCAGAACTTTTCAAATTTCATAAGCTTGTATTAATGTTATTTAGGACAGTGTTTTTCATTATATAACTAACTTTGATTCAGTCTTCTCAAAAACATAAAAAACCTCAGTGAAGTCAAAATCTCATTTCTCAGATTTTGAAAAAATCTAAATTGTAAAAATGAGATAGTATCAAACTATTCCAATGTTTTGCAGTTTGCTACCAAATGATTTTTAAAAGATCATATATATTCTAGCAAGTACTTACTGTTCATCAGGAAAACATATTGTAGACTTGAAGACCTCCAAAACGCAATGTAAAAATAGACTAAGAAAATATTTCTCTCCCATTTTCTAAAACTCAGCATGAAGTTGTAACCCCAGTGATATTACAGACAAGGCCTCCGCTAGCTTTACTGCAGTCAGGATTTCCAAGCATAAAAGGATTACTTTTCTTTTTGACCAATAAAAGTTTACAGTGTATGAACATGTCTTAAATATGTCAACATCTATAAGAAAGAGATATAATTATGTGCACAGGATATACCTGATACCTACACAGTTATTAAAAGTCTGAACACACCTATACTTTTCAGAATCAAGTTTGAAGGAAACTGCAAGAGTTCTGGTTACTACAGTCTGGTGAACTTGAATATTTATGAAGAGCTGGACTCCTTGCTTAACTTTCAAGGACTCTACGCCAAGAAATAATTCAGTGCTGAGGAATTTCATTCCACTATGCTTATTTCTCTTACATTAATATTAAGGTTTAGAAGTTTTAAACAGAGCTTTTTTAAACAGAGACTTCACACCAGCACAGAGACATTCTACATCCATATAATTTGTTGAAATTCTGCAGATTCTTTGTGGTTACTTTATACTATACTGCAGTGACAATAGTTGATTGGGAAATACGATGTAATATGTTCAGTGTCACATGTGTGAGAAACCTGGGCAATCTTAGTTTTAGAACGTCCCAACTTACATGCTAGTTCACAAGAAAAATTTTGCTCCGGTTTTAGGACACTAAATGCAAAAATCCACTGTATTTCATTCAAATGAAATGAAAACAAAAGATCTGGAGGAAAATGACTCATGTATCAACTAACTTAATTAGAATTGCTTGTAATGAAGTATCAGAATTAGATGGGTTTTTTTGTTTTTTTAGCTAACCCCAAATTAAATAGAATCTGACAGCATGAAATGGCAAAACATGTTCCAGAACTCAAAAGTGAATAACATATTTTCTTCTCATACTCTTCAAGAAAAAAAAAAATAGAATATCAGCATTTGCTAATAAGTACCTATAGAAATGTCAGCCTCAAAAGTGATATACCTTCAAACCCTCAGTAGTACACTGTTACTGTATTGACACTCTTACCTACAGTCTAAATACTTTTTCTATTTGTTCATTTCTTCGGGTAATATAATACCACAGCAGAAATATGAACATTTGGTCTATTTGTTAAAATACACTGCAAGAGCCAGTACTCCCTGTAGCACATCAGCTGTCTCCAGTGGAATTATTTCAACTTTGCTATTCAGTGCACAGCACACATAATAGACTTTCCCGAAGTATGGTTAAGTCTAGATCAAAATGAGCAAGTCTCACACATTAAAAGATGATATGAAGTGGGATTGATGTATGTTGATTAACCTATTCAGGAGCTTCACTTTGTCTATAAAAGGCTGTCACTCTAGTGAAGTTTAAGAAATTACTCACATTCTGGAAAAATGAAGTGTTTCTTGACGTTGATACTTCATTTTTCCATTTTCGCAGAGTTTTTTTACTATCAAATAAGGATAATTTGTCTCACTTCTAAAAGCTTAGTCGATTAGTTTTTTGTTAATTTATAGACCTCTACTTGATCTATGGACAACAAACATACTAATGGATTCACCTTCCATGGCCAGTGAGCCTCCCACTGATGTAGCTCACACTGACCAAGGTTTCTGCATTTTCTAGCTGCATGACTGCACTGGAGACTGCTCCAGTGAAAACTAAACAAACAACTCCAAGGTTTCTGATGGACTTGTTGACGTTCTGTTAGTCAAAACATGTAACAAAAGCTCTGCCAGCTACATGATGTCTTCATGGTTGCAGCTGTTTGAAGGAAATGGGGCTGTCAGTGCCGCACCCGGCAGTGAAAGCCTCAATAAAAATGGTGCACTCATTGAGCTCCATACATGAAACAGCCACAGATGCAAACTGCTCTCTTGGCCAGCACCAAAACACAGCTCATCTTCATCGTTTTCCACACTAACTACAAAACTGTGTCACTGGTGGTTTCTGTGAAGAGCCTCGTGCCAGAACATAAATTGGGCTGCTTCCCAGTTCCATGCTTGTTTAACAATGTGAATGACATAAAAATGCTTTTGATCATCTTCAGCAAATTTCAACATCACTTTTCAGAAATATTTTAGATGTCAGCAACCGTTTATAATGAAGGTGATTTGGGTTAACACACTGAAGAAACATACTTTATAATACAAGTATTTTAAGTTCTAGACTAAGCACTTAGACATATGTCCTAAATTAGTTCTAGTCTTATTTTTGTCTTGAATCAATAATATTTCAGGGTTATTGCAGCAAAGTCTATCCTTTACCACTTCCTTCTACAAACTGATAGTAGAATCAATGCTGGCAGTTACAAAATCTAGACAAATATAGTAAGACACATTTACTTTGGCCTGTGGGATAATCTTTAAAATTAGACAGCATGTGACCTGATGTTAATCCATTTACTAAGTAGCTTTTATGTTAGTAAACAAGTAAGAGTGGCAGAATTCATATGATAAGAGCTTATAAGAAAAAACTGCCTTCAACACTAATGTAATTCCATGGGAATATCAACTACCAAAATTACTGACAAAGATTTGATGGTATATCTTCTGACATACTAGTGCACTGCAGATGGCAGATAAGAAAAGCAGTCTACGATCAAAACAACTCCGGTCTGAAGACAGATGAAAATAACAAGATAATTCAAGAACAACTGTTGTACTTAAACAAAACACCTATTAAGGAGCCATGTCCCTAAAAAAAGATAGCAAAATTATCCTAAAAGAAATATCTGTATGCAGTTCTTGTTTTTAAATGTAATAATTTATCAAAAACATGTTAACAACCATGACAGTATTTAGCTCCAAATAGCACCCAGTAGATTCTTAAATAAAATTAGTAGAAATTTTAAAACATCATCATGGCATATTTTCACACCACAGATTTTGCCATTATTAGGGGAAAAGAAATCCTCATTATTTCAGTGGGAGAAATGACAGATGTACAACTTCACCTTTAGAAACAGGAGAGATATTGTTGTGAGCACAAATTATAAATGTAGGATGTTGCTGGATTTTAACCTCAGCAATCTCCTTCATTTTTGCTGTCAATATTCCCAGAGGCATTACAGATTTTTGAATGACTTGGTTACCGGATTCTGCTCTGTTGTACTCCTGTATAGAGCACTAAAATATTCTTCAGATTTAAAATCTGATTATTTACACAGAAAAGCAAGTAAGTTCGTATTCCCATGAGCCTAGACATGCTTACAGTAAAGAGTTGAGATGAGTTGTGCTAGAGCAGAAAGTACTTTAGCATGTAAAAGAAAATTTTATCCGAGATGGAATTTTATTTAGGGATCACTTTTAATCAGATGTAAATACTAGCTCTAAGGCAGATTTTAAGCTAAGGCATCAAGAATAAAAGTGTTGTGAAACTTTAATTTAATCATGAACTGCTTTCCATCCCCTCTATTGCTAATTTTCCTCTACAACTCCTTCTAAACTCTACAATTAGATAAAAAACACAGGAATTTTTGTGATGCCCTCCTGCACATCCATTTTTGACTAGGCCATATCACCAGATATGGCCCTGAAACTCACATTAACTTCAGTATCAATTACTTCTGTGGGGTGAAGAGGGTTTAGAGAAAGATAAATTTGTTACTAACAGACTGCAAGCATGAGGAGTTTAACACAGTCATAGTAAAACTTAACTGTAACAAGCAGTGCCACATAAATTTATGAATACATTTTTCTGCATGTTATAGATATGAGAACATATCCAGGTTGCATACTTATTTTTAGCCACAAAAATTATATCAGGTTAATACTGTCATTTTTATTCATGAAAAATAATTCAGCACTACACAGTGCAAAGACTATGCCTTGTAAGCCATAGATGAACTGATATGCAGATTCGTTAGCTCAGAAATGGATTTTAGAATAGTAGTTTCTTTGCTGTATGGGATTTTAATGTATCTGCTTTATTTACTTTGCTGGAATAGTTAGTAAAAATGTGGCTGAGCTTTGAGTATCCAAGGAGTACTCTCACCATCACTGAAGACTGGCTTCCATCAAAAATTTGAGAAGTAAATGTAAGAAAATTGCATTGTTTTACACTGAAAATTTTATTTTTTATACTGGACTGTTTTATTTTTATTTCGACAATTCTTCTTAGGATGACATAATTACACAATAAAAATAAATTATTTTGACTATTTAGTAAATACAATCTCAAAAGTAACTAAGTACTCTCAAGTCTGCTGTAAAACATTAAGGAACTGAAGGGCCTAAAATTTATAGCTTATTCAAGTGACAACTACCTTATGCTGAAATAGAGGGCCAGCACATTTTTGAAAGCACAATACTGAAACTCTGTATTTCAGTACAGTTCAGTACAGCATTAAAAAAAAAAAAAAAAAGAATGCCTGTATGCCTATAAATCTGTATGTACTTAGTACATTAAAAAATTGCCTGATTTACCAAATGCTAAACAGACCAAAGAAATAAACCATAATTTTTTGTGTGTCATTAAAGGGTTAAAGTATTAAAAAAACTGGCTACCAGAAGGGACAGCAATTTTTAAGAAGTGAAATATACAAAATGTTTTATTTAAAAATTATCTGCTTTTCTACTTTAAAAACTGAAACTCTGCAGAAGAGTATTATTTCAGACCAATATGGAAAAAATATTATTTCGTAAACCACAAAGGGACATTTTCACATAATGTCATGAACGGAACTTTAGCCTTCAGTAAAGAGGAAACAAAATTCACTTTGTAATATGAACCTCTATCAAAGGTGGAAGAGAGACAAATATTACATGCTATCTAGACTGCCATGCCAGGAGGGTAAATTTAAGAAAGAATTTCCTGGCTTTGGAGTCCATAAGTCTACTCAGTAAAAATTCTTTCTTTTTTTTTTTTGGTTTTTTGTTTTTTTTTAGTGTGGTTTGACATCTCTTCTGTTCTTCCAGAAAATTTTATAAAAGGATATAAAACTCTGCTGAAAACCCAGTCACATGGCCAATGGTAAATATACTAGTGCACTGAACATACTTAAAGTCTAAAAGCAAAAATTATTCACCCAGTAGTAATTTCTGTCCTTAGAGTTCAAAAATCAGATTCAATACTTGATGTAATAGTGAGATCAGACTGCTTATCCTTAGTTTTCTAACAATATAAAACAGTAGTTATCCTGTTTTAAGAAAACATACTTCAGATTTCTAAGTTACAAGTCAGGAAAAAATCTATAAATACATAAAATGGTAAGATTTTTTAAAATTCCATAGGAAAAAGAGAGGACATTATATTTCTGGTATTACTTCTCAGCTGAGACTCTTAAAGCCCCATTCATTTACCAACAGGAACTTTTACCTCAAAAAAACATTTAAACATCGGTAAATTGGGTAGGGTATACATTTATCCATCAGCAATCCATGCACCAGACCTTGCTATAACATAAAGTGTTTTGAGAGCATGATTTACTGTTTCATAATATATTTTTAAGTGACCTTTCTATGTTTTGGCCATAATTTGTAGGTACCATAAAGTCTGCAAGCTGGTGACATTTCATTTTGCGATTTTTTAATGTTTTAGCAGACAAACCAGTTAAAATATTTTCAATGCCATATTTCCACCTCTGCTCTGATCTAATAAAAAAAAATTACAAATGTTGGATCCACTTAAAGTAAGTTTAGTTTTTGGTCACTGTGGCCTGAGCTAAACACTTTTTCACGACATCCACACTCTTTGTAGAGAGTAGAAGTTTATTTGCTGTTTTTTTCTTGTCCCTGTCATGGCTGTTGAAATCAGAAGAGATGGATATGCCCGTTTTGCTTTCTTGACCCTCTGAACATGCAGATGTGCCAGAAATCTGCAAAAAGGCAATGCCAGCACTACTAAGCACAGCACAATACACAACAAAAGGTAAAGAATTTTTTTAACCAAATCAGATTTCTTTAAAAATTTTAAGCAATTTAAGTTCATGAAAAATGAAAAGAGAATGAACTCAACGTTTTTCTCATTTCTGTGTCTGACTTTGATGTATTCAGAATGTTTGATCTTCTGTTTGAAACAGGTTGAATATAAGGTGATTGTCAAGGAAGTGCACTGTCCAGAGAACTCACTGGGACTGCAGAACACTTCATCAGAGGAAAAAAAAAAAGAAAAAAAAAGGTCCTCTTTTGAGATGGCACATCATGACCTGTGAATTTGCCTCAGACACCTACAATGCTGAAAAATGACAGGGTTTTAAAGAAATAGGCTTCCTAAATATGACAGAAGTCTGCAAAACAAAACGGTTTGAATGGTGTTAATGTTGCTACAGTACTCCGACAGATTTGGCAAATCTTTGAAGGCACACTAGCAGTGATACAGGCAGAAGCAGTTGAGAGAAGAATAAAACAAGAACCATCAGAAACACTCGCATTTCTTTAGACAGCAGAAAATTCTTCTGTGATTTGCTCTTTGAGACCACTCTAATGCAAAATTGCATCCAATTTGTTTAGAATAGAGATATCTGAACAAATACAAATGTGCAATATTGTATTTCCATAGTATCAATAGAACACATCTTCCTAATACAGAACAAAACAGAATAAATAAGTAAACATTCAACCCTGTTATTAAAATTTTCACATCCACATACAAGTGCCCTTCAAAAGACTTCGTAGAGATGGGTGAGATTCAGATTCTTTAAAATGCCTTACCAGAGGCCATCTGATAAAACTGTTATGGACAAAAGAATAATTCTAGACAACTTATAACACATATATGCTGAACCTGAAACGAAGATATGAATTTTTACTAGCTTTGGGAAAATTTTGTTTTGTTTATCACTTCTTTCTTAAATTATTTGTTCAAAATGAAGGACCTAAGATCACAAATGTGTCTGTGCAACACTGTATAACGGCTCTCATAGTAATAGGTAATTTCTGAATATTTTTTCATTATTAATAATGTTATTAAATGTAATAAAGAAACAAATGTCAGAACAATTCCTGTACAGGGGTAAATAAGATCATAGCAAAGATTAATATGACAGGTATTTCACTTCATATTTTTTCAGGAATACAATAAATTTAGTCTAGAAGTATTGCAAAAACAAATACAAGAGAGTAGCAAAATCCCAGAAAGCCTTTGGTGTACAAGTCACCTAAATTATCTTAAGAGTTCATCAGGATCACTCTTGGTGCTCTTTCATTTGAGTGTTTGGCAATTGCTGAATCATTAAGGGTGCATCACTCCTATAGCAGATGGAATTACTACTGTTCAAAACCAAAAACAGAGTGGAAAGGAATTTACCACAGAGAAAACTGGTGTGGTTTTGCAAAATTTCTACTGCTGTCCTCCTTCTGCTTGCAGCTTCATTTCACTGACAGCAACATTAGTAGAATCTTCCTTGGTGGCACTTGTATCCAAAGGAACCATCCCTTTCATAAGTGCTAGAAATAAGCCACACAAAAAAGGTAATTAAGCATCTTCAGAGACACACATTAAGTCAATTTGACTCAATGACATTAGAGGCCTTTTGAGCCTAAGAGTCTCTGATTTGGTTGACTGACAATTAATGTTTATTTAAAACATCTATTTCATTATACAATATTACAATTTATTCAGCAAGTAATATAATGTTAATAAATATTCAATATTCATAAGGCTTTGAATTGAGAAACTGACTTCTTTTCCTAGAGAAACAGATATTAATACTCTGTAATACAAGCATAGCCAAGACCTTTCTTACACGTAAGAAATGTATACTGCATTTAAAAAAAATTATAATTTCACTAAGATGTATTTTCCTTTTATTTTTCCAGGATTTTTGTTTAAATAAGACAAAACAAACCTCTCAAAAATTTCTGATGGAATATCTTTACCAATGGCACAGACTAAAGTCAAAAAGTGACACTGAACCGGTGTTCATATGATGTCATACTGTGTATATACCTTCACAGCAGAGTACCTACATGGTGTTTATTCCTAAATACATTATATTGCACCAAAATCCAGAAAACAGGAATTGAAAAAACATTGTATGATAAAACGCTGAAGAAAAAAACTTGAAATATCCAAACATTTAGCAAAAGGCAGAAATTCAGGGAAGTGGCTATCAGCTTACACAAAACGCCCTTCTTATAATGGCCTTCCTTATATCAGAAGCGTGTAAGAAACCTGGTCCCATTTATTGTTTGTAATAAATATCCAGAGTGCAATTTTTAATGATCTAGTAAAATTGTAGCAGTATATAACCAAAAGTTATGTATTAGAGAGGAAGACTTCATGGTTTGATAGGAGGAGTGAGATGTTTTCACTTTCAGAAGAATAAAATCACTGTGTTTAATAAAATCACATTGGTATAACACTGAGTTATAAGTTTTCAGCATAAAGTTTTCAGTATTGGTCCAAAAGTCTGCTACTCTATGCTATTTCAGTGGTACCTCCTGTGGACAGTATTCAAAATAAGGTGAAAAATCTTAAAGAAAGTTCATTGCCTAAATAATTCAATTTGCATTTTTCTAAGTGATGATGTCAAGTTCCCAGTTCCAGGTTCTTATGCTTACGAAGCCTTAGAAGTTTCTGTTCTAGAATGGTGTCCCATGGCACAGTGATCTTGCAATGTCTTTTTACTTTTAAGTACATTACTTATTCATAAATTCCAATACAAATATTCTTAAGAACTTATGAAAAAGTGTACATAGAGGGATAAAGACAGGCATCAGAAAGACACGGCAAGAGTTAATTGTTATGACAATAAAACCTACATTCAGTACAACTTGATTTTATTCAACTATGGTATCAGTCATACTACATACCATGTTGACACAAGAGTGTTGTCCATCACAGCTTATGAAGCCCTGAAACAAGAATTCCCAACAACAATAGAAAGCCTCTAGGACACATGGTTTCTGGGAAACCATCCAGGTTAAAACCTCAAAGTGATGAAATGTGCAAAGAGAAAGGCAGGACACAATTCACAAAGCTAATGCAAAGCTTGTGTAACTCTAGGGACTTTTGTAATCAAAATTTCAGCAAAGTACAGTGGCCATTAAAAACAGTTTCTGAGGATTATTCTTTAAATAACAACTAGTAGTAACTTTTTGGACCAACCGTTTTGGTCTGATAATAACATAGACTGCAAACCACATCTAATGAATATTTCCTTGAATAAATTATTTTCTCATTTAAACCTCTTTATTTCTAAGAAAATGGGTATAGAAATAAAAGCGCATTCCCACAACATCTTTTAAAATATGTTTGTAATGGAAAAGCTGTTATAATTGCAGAAATTATACCAGAAACAAAACAAAATATTGATGTTAATTACTTTTCCTTTTAACTGCTTGCTGCATTGGCAACTTTTCAGTAAATATATACATGGAAATGAATTGTTGTTCCCTTATTTATTTTCCCATACTATTTATTCTTCTTTCTTCAAGCAATTTTAAACTTAAATCCCACTATCTCCCTCACAGATAAGTTAAATTACATCAAATGAGTCTGCTCTCCTTCCTGGTGTTCTCTACAAGTCATAGGAGACCCATATTGGGAAGGAAGCTCCTAGCACTACTTATTGACTCTACAGTCTGTAAGGCTACATGAATTGAAAAGAGATGGAATGGGGAAACATAAATCACAAAGGCTTGCTAACTGCTCCAAAAGGTAAATGAAAAAGAAATAATCCATTCTTCTGTTTCTGAAGAAGCAAGGAGACAATTAATCACAGAAAATAGATGATGACATGTATAGGAAGACTTATTAAAAGCTACAGTAGGTTTGGGAGCAAAGATATCAAATTATACTTTGCTGTCAAAGCCTCAAATGATAACTAATTAATATAATTTCTGAAATTAAAAGTTCATGGTGTTTATGTGACTGTCATGACTGAAGTAGCTGACTTTATCATTTGCCACTCACTGGAAAATCTCCTTAATGCTAATACCACTGCAGAATTTTCACTGTCCTCAAGAACTATACCAAGAACTACTTCCAAATACACATTTGACTGGTAGAAATCAGGTTCAGCGTAAAGTGACATTCAGTCACAAACCAGAGTCTATGGAGTAATCCACATATCTTACTGCCATAAGCACTAAGTAGTGAATTGAATAGCTACTGTCTTTTGTTAATCACTGATTTTTTTATCTCCAAGAAGCTTAATACTTAGTGCTTGTAAAAAACACTTGAATCAGAGAATAAATACTCAGAAATGTTTCATCAGATTGGTATTCAGATCACATGGATCCTATCTCTCTTACAACTGCCTAAAATGTATTAAAAAGTATTAAAGCAACAAAGTGTTTAATTCAGGTTAAGTAATATAAAGACATTGTAATACTTTAGGAACATTTATGCTGCATTTTTAAATTTCAGTGAGCTTTTGCAGTGGAATCACTTTTGGAATTCTTGAGATTGGAAGGGACTGCTGGAGGCCATCTAGTCGAACATGCTGTAAGGCACGGGATACTTCTTCTCTATATCCAAAACAGGCTCAGCTGTACTTTGATTTGCAAGACTTTGTCAGGGATGAGGCTTGGGAAAATGGAAAAATCAAGTCTGAGTCAGGGTAAAGTGTTCCTGAAACACAGATGATATGGAGGTATTTGCTCCTATGCTTCATTCCCACTATTGTTATTCACTATGCTCTGGAAAAAGATACTAACCACAACCCACAGATTTTGAAAGGAAAAGAAACCAATTACCTTCAACATCATCAGATCAGCTCAGGACTCACTGGTGAGCAGTAATGTACCACAGCACTCATTCTAAGAGGCAACAATTTCAAAGTGCAATGAAGCCTGAAATAGGACTTATCATTACACAGAATGTAACTTTCTGAATAGGTTCCCAGAGCACAAACTGGCTATATTGAAAAGAAATGGAAAGTGACACCCTTCTGAAGAAAAGTATTTTGTTATCCATGTACTGATACACTCAAAAAAACCTCTTAAAAATCTGATTTTTAAATTACTTTTGACACTCTGCATGAGTGTCAAAAAAAGATGTGCCTATGTACCAGATCAAGACCTAATATATCCTATGTTTTACTGAGCATTTCCCAGCCCTATCAGAGATCCCATGACTTTGCATGAACTTAAGTTGTATACACATAAGCGGGTAGAAAGAACAGTTAAAAAGCGCCATTGAAGGAGAATCAGTGAATTCAACTTTCACTGTGAAAATGCTACACAAACATGAGACTAACTGGTGCAAATGAAAGATCTGGGAAAGAATCCATGGTTGAGGACATCCTCTGGTCCCTGAGAAGACACACAGCTTACACAGGTATTACTGACTATGCAGAGATTCAGAATTCAAGGACAGCCCTTTACTTGGCATAGGTTTGGGTGACAAACAGAATATATTGTATGTCCCAGTTAAAAAACCCCAAACAACTATCAGTGGGATGCTTCCTGGGCAAAGACATCCACCCAGTATCTAATGCTAAAACACAGAAGGACACTTAAGATGGTTCTAGCACTTCTTTGTTGAAGAGTGTCATACCCTTTCAAGCATAAAAATTTTTTACAAGAGAAGAATATGTTATTTGTAGATTTTTTCTGTGATATAATACTTACAACCTGAATTTGAGAGCAGTGAGCTGCACAAAAAGCTGTTTTGAGTTCGCCAGCTAGAAGAGTGAGCAGCCACTTCTATATCAGAAATTTCATCATCCATTTTCACATCCTATGGGAGCCAAATAAAAATAATTTTATCTGTTACTATCAAACAGCTGTAAACTTCAACAAAAAGCATACAGTAGAATAAACACAGGCACACACTCTGATTTCACACAGGCTGGAAAAGACTGATTTGAATTCTCTGAATTCTCAGCATTGCAGGTTCATATTAATTTGCTTATGAATTTCATTCCCATTTCATCACTATAAAAGGTCTGCAAAAAACTGCTTTGTCTTGAGAAAAGCACTGGCAGCATTGCAAGTCTTTGCCACTACAGCAAGTTGTAAAAATGGTCTTTCCTGTTCACCTCACACTCACAGTTCAGGACACATCGTATCAACAGGGCAGACATCAGTGAATGATGACTTCCTCACCAATGAATGCTCCATATTAATTCACTGAACTTCCACATGTAAGGAGTAATAAATATTAAATCTATTTTCCCTGCCACTGAGAAAACTCAAAGTTCATTGATTTCTTATATCAAAATACCTAAAGCTTTTGAATTTTTTTGTTAAACCATTAAATAAAGTCTGAAGTATGATGTTACTGTTTATGGCTAAACCATAACTTCTTGGTGAGGAAAGCAATTTGGTCTATAAGCTAAAAAGAGATGATAAATTTAAAAAGGTCATTTAAACAAAAATCCCTGAAAAACCTCTATTAGTGTTGCAGCAAGTAGTTCCCAGTTACAATACCATCCAAAATAAGATTAAAAGCTTGGCTTGGTATCCAAATTGCTCAGTTTCTTGAAATGAGAAGAGGTAATAAAAATCAAATGCATCAGTTCATAAACCACACAATTTTGCTGCTGAATTCTTATCACAGCCTCAGGGAATTTTGTTAAAACATCTTGCAATTATCATTGATTTTGATACTAAGATTTGAAAACTAAACAAAAAACAAAATAAAATTCTACATTAATTTAGAGATACAATGAGCTTTTGTTCCATCACTGAAGAAGGATTTACTCCTATTAAGACTAATGGGAATTATACATATTAATCCCCTTATGTGCTGATGAGAGACTTAATACCTAAAGTGTTCATAGCACAATAACAACTTTTAAAGAATAAAAAAAGTTTTTGTCTTTCCATTCTGCTTCCAGATATGCTCTTAGAATAGAGCTTTTAAACAAGAAAGGTGCTTCTACCAGTAAATGCAATACAAAATGTCTTTCTCTTTACAGAAATATTAATTTATAGGATGCACCTTTGCTCAAATGCTTCATTGACAATTACATCTGTATGTTGTGTTTGAGTAGATGATCAGTTGTCTATGGAAGGGAAACCGTCCTAAAATATTTGTATCTGGTTTTCTGTTTAGATTTTGCTTCTGTTGGTATTCTTATTTTCTTTTAATACGTTACATTAATGGGGTTTTCCCCCCAGTTTCTTCTTTATCTACTATCACTTGGGCCTTTCTTAGTCAAAAAATCAAGATTATTGTACCTGATGGTATTTTGCCAGGGGATGGCAGAACTTTTATTACTGAACTTTTATTACTGGAAATCTTCCATTTTAACACATACAAATAGAAATCACGATTTTTCTGGGCTTCTAAGCAACAGGTATTTTAAAGCCATCTGACAAGACTACAGAAGAGTAGGAAGATGGAGTGGGGACAAAAGAAGTCATGAGAAAGGAAGAAAAAAACCTGCTTTTAGGGGAACATTCAACTTTGGTTTAATTCTCCCTTCTTAAAATGAAAAAATGCTAGGACACAATATTAGATAATGCCTGTCTGAGATTAATGTTGGCAAGCAAGTGGAAAGAAGCGTATTATAAGAAAGGCTAGAAAGAATATCATAACAGAGGAGAAAGATTAATTCCCCAAGTAATCTTATCTAAAATTATCAATGTAAAAGAGTTTATAAGAATCATGAATATTCTTATCACCTATCAAATGTCTGTCTACTTTGTACAGCAGGGACACTATGTTGTATACAAAGCATGAACAAATACATCAGAAAGAATGAACTTTGATGTCCTCAAACCTACACTCTTCCAGCAATCAATTTAAGAGACTCCAAACTGACAAACAGTAAAATAAAATCTAAAAAATAAAAAAGCATTTGAGTTAGTTCCAAAGCAGTGTAAGAAAGGCAAGCATTAAAAAGGGTTTTTTTAGTCTAAGCCTGCCAGATCACTGAAATCAGATTAGCACCCGTCTGTTACTTGGTTTTGAACATTCTGTTCTATTTGTAACAGCCGTGACAGCAAAGAGTACTGTATGTCATGCAAAAACCCAATTAGGCCTGACTAAATGGAAGCCATTAAATGCTCTCCATTGTCTAAAGAAATAGAATTGTTTTGGAATCAGCTTTATACTGGATTCTGAATATAGAGTTCAAATCACACAAACTCAGTAAATGCAGTCAGCTTAGTGCAATGTTATGTTCTAGCATCAGCTGATTGCATTCCATTTAGCTTTTCAATGTTTTCCAAATTTCAGTAGCTACTGATTTAGTAACACTTGTGTGGAGGGAAGAGGTAATTCAAGAAACTGAAGATTATCATCAGCCACAGACTGAATGTGCCCATTTCTTATTTTCAATTCTTTATTACAAAAGAGCAAGATGTCTTTTTCAAGTAACTTAATACCTTCTTACAACAGCAACTTATTAGGCTAATATATTCTGTATTTATTTTACCTTTTCCATTTTTTTAAACACATACTGGTAAATATGTCCTTGTTTTACAGAAGGAAAATGGCTACAGATGAGGTGGGGAACACAAACATCTTTCTGATAGAGTTGTGTGATCCTTGATTTGAGCTCAACTGCTTAGAGACACAGTTATGATACATTGCCAAAGAATCTGGTTTGATTGAGATAAGTAGCAGGAATATTAGTATGATTCTTCAGGTCTGATCACTTATTTCAACCACTTCCATAAGAAATTGTGGTTCTGCTGAAGTAAGCTGCTATCACAGTGACAGTGATATAAGAACAAGCTAATAAGAGAAAGAAAGCATGTTAACAGTTGGAAAGGTGAACTCATTACAGGCAAAGTTTCTAAATAGGAGCACTGGATTTGTATTGCAAGGAGTTAGTTATTTATTCTTAGCACTGCTATGAGTTCAGTGAGTGACCTTTAGCAAATCACTTCCCTTCTGTTTGTCTGGATTTCATTTTTCTATGAAAGAGACATCATAGAGAATCGTTTGTAAAGAATGCAAAGATCAACTACTGAAAAATTACTATATGCGATCTATAAATTAGTCAACATTTTCATAGATGAAACACATTTCTATATCTTTTACTTGAAAGGACAAGATAAAATTGAACAAAACAATTTAAAAACTGTGGCAGACAGCAATTTGGCAAAGTAGCTAAACACTTCAGAGTAGTACGACACCTTTCTGTGAAATTCGAAAGACTTCTGGAAAGTACACATAGCACTTGCAATGGAAGCAACCCTTCATCACATTTCATGCCATGTCAATATACCTGCCATGCCATCAGCTACAGCATTAAACATATTAAACAGAAACATTCATGAGTGATTTTAGTCTGTGTTTGTACTAGGAGTTAGTAAGGTAAGGTTATGTTGCTGATCGAAAGCAATTGGGACACAAAAGTGGAGGACACACACATACCTTGACTTGCTGGACTCTTTGCTTTGAATCTTCCAGCTGTTGCTGTAAAGAACTTACTATGTCTTTGTACTTCATATACCTTTCCTCAATCATCTCCCTTCGGCAATGGGACTCCTATAAATGCATTGAAAGATCTAGATGATTTCATACCATTCCTAGATGATTTAATGAAAAGTAAATGTTGTCTGGTTATTGTAAACACAGGTATCGTCAAGGATTTTCACCACAGGAAGAATGAATTAAGTACTAATTTTCAGAGGCTGAACTACAGGAGCCATACAAAAGCATAATGTTCTGTACAGAAAAATAATGTTAAAATAAAAGTAAGCTAAAATGGAAATGGCCTCATCCTTAACTGGTGAATGATTTCTTGTAATTCTTTCCAAACTTCAGCAATATCATACCTTCTAACAAAGAAATTCTGCAATTGTAAAAAATTAATTACTATACTGCAGAAACAAGCACCTGAAGAAAAAAGGATTCTAAGGATATGGACAAAACAGTATTTTCAATAGGAAAACATAATGCTTCTCACTGAACTAGCTAACGATTCACTTGAATTAACAAACCTCCCAGACAACCTGAGAGGTTACCAAAACTTACTTTCTTTTTCCTTCTACTTTTCCTATGAAAATATTGAGGGAAGAACTTGCTGTGGAAAACAATAATGGCTTTGGAATACTTCATTCATGCATGCCACTTGAGAGTAAAATACCCTATTGTACAAAAAAATCCAGTATGTTATTCGCAAATAGAAACAGTAATGAAGCTCCAAACTGACATCCTTCTCAAAGCTAAGGCATAAAGCTTAGCTCTCTTGAATAATAAATTATTTCTTAAACAAAACACTGTGTTGATAGGCACTCATCTTCAGAAAACTATCTTTAAAAAACTAAGCATGATGGAGAAGGACAGAGGTCAATTTAAACCCAAGAGTTTGCATCCAAATCTCACAAATACTGGCTAAGTTATAACTACAGCAAACCAGAAAATGACAATGAAATTTCATAGTAGTGTTAAGCAAGAGATAGCAAGTGTGAAGGAGATCATAGATATCCTACATTCAAGCCTTTCCTTTGCCTGCTGAGAGCAAAATTTCTCATTTAGCAGAAACAGAAGGCAAGCACAAACCCATCAGACCAAAAAAGCTCTTCTGGGGATACCTGGAATGTGAAATTAGCACTACACATCTGAACAATATTTTTCATAAAAACCTAAAAACCCCAAACTTGTGTCACAGTATTTGCATTGCCAAATCTGTTGATGATGACAGCAATAAAATGGTGTCGAATTATTAACTGATGACCTCATGCAGGAACAATTAGAATAAACAACGCTCCAAACAAATATGTTTTGAAATGTTTATGACTACCATATGTTAAGAAATTTTACATAGCAAATAAAATGCAAATCATTATGCACTTGTTGATTTAGATGTAATACTGATTTAAAATTTATATTGTGCAAGAAGGTTCCAAATTCTTTTTTATTAAGCCATCCATTTCATAAATGGAAAGTAATTATGGTTTAGGGCTTTAGCCACTTAGCCACTGAAAATCTAATCTGAGGCTTATCACTCTTGACAGTATGTCACCACTACTGTCAATATGTCCCATTGTGTCCAAACACACCTTGATTGGATAGTGGTGCTGAGAAAATAAGTGACAATTATTATCATTATGTCAAAACAAAACAAAAAGTTGTAAAGACCATCTATCTTCACTCATTAAGTTAAATATGAAACAACTGATGTAATTTATTTAATTATAAAATTTTCATTTTTTAACATTTAATATCAGAATTTACCACTCAATACAAATATTCTGAAACAGTATTTAACACATGACCTGTTATGCCCAGTTATCAATGTTTGCTTATATTATGGAGCACCTCAGCAGTGTTCCTAATTAGAACTAAATTTATAACATAAAAAAAGTCCATATAAACATGAAAATAAATTTCTGGGTTTGTCTACATAATACGCGCATATGCAACTCTAAATATCTTATTAAACAACTTATCTGTACATTCATAGAGAATATTAATTAACCAAAGTATTTTAGAACTACTGAAAGAGTCAAATGAAATCTTTCTCACAGTATCCTTGAAATCTTCTAACAGGCTCAGTTTCTCAGGCACAGACTCCAGGTGGTCTAAAGCTACTCGGGTACTCTAAAAAACAGAACACAAGTTAAAACATTAAAAATGAATCAATTCTTTCAGCCATCTCAAACATTAAAAACCTACTGCATCTATGGAAGCAGGTTTATAGGTCTATGTGTCTAAACTGATCAGGTCAACAGTAAACAGGTTGCTAAGGAAAAAGGCAAATTAAAACACATAGCACAGTCCTTAATTTGAATCCCCATGATTAGTTACAAGTTTGTCAAGCAGAATAATTATTTACAATTTTGGAGTTTATGTAGCCCTCAGAATGAATTTTCCTTTTATCGCACTTCAGAGAGTAAAGTACATTTAACAAAGCAAAAACATTCAGTCAGTGAGGCTTAAGCGTCCATGAGTGAAGTAAAGTCCAGGAGGTGAGACTGAACTGTACAGGGGGATCCTGAGTTCAGGAGCCCCTGCACAACCCCAAGCTTCATCACAGCCCGTCAGCGCTCAGCAGCCAACCAGGCGAGGCGCCGGGAGCGAGCCAGGCAGATTTAAACGGCTCCAGAGAGCGCGAGCGACGCAGAGCACAGGGAGCAGGAGCATCGCACAGCAGTGAGGGTGCAGCATGGCAGGCAGGGCAAACAGAAAGAGCTCCTCTCTGACCATCCAAGAGAGGCAGCAAATGGACTCAGTCGCTGCTAAGGAAGAGCAAACTGATCCTTCTAGCCTCAGTCTTACTAGCATACTAGTTTAAGCTTCCTCAGTTATGGTGTTGAAATGCCCTAAAGGTCAATCCCATGTAGCTGCAGGAGTCACTGAACCACCCATATCAGAGGCTCCAGCCAGCCAGACCTGCTGAAGGAAGATGGAGCTCTCCCAGTCACAGGGTGCCAGGAGTGCCTGCTGCCTCTTCACAAGGCTGGGGCTGACAAACAGTTCTGCAGTGTGCTGTGCTTGAGGAGCTGTGTCACCAGGTGAAGGAGCCACAGGAAGAAGTGAACAGGCTACGTAGTGTTCAAGCAAACAAGCAAGAGAGAAACCAACTATTTTCAGAAGACACTACAGTCTCAAGACTCTCAGAAGTCATGAACCTCTATTGTAGTGGAGAAGCAGATGGACTCAGAACCCTACAGGGTAATTAGTCAAAGTACTGTTAGTCTAGGGTCTGTTAAAGATGGAGGCTGTACCAAAAGGAAGGTTCCTCCTCCTCAGAATTTGACAGGTAGGACTGGTACCTTCTACAACACCTTTGAGGCTCTTAAACTAGAAGGCCATACAACTGATGAGGTGGGTGAAGATCTTACAACACCACCTGTACCTGCACCACCTCTGTCAACAGGAAAAGAAGGGTAGTTGTAATAGGAGACTCCCTTCTAAGGGGAACAGAGGGCCCAATATGCACACTGGACACAGCTCACAAGGAGGTCTCCAGGGGCTCAAATAAGAGACAATACTGACATGAGAAAAACGCAGAGATGCTGCTCGTCACTGTTGGGAGAAAATTCATGTGGCCAAAGCTCTCCTGGAGCTGAAGCTGCCTAGAAATGTGGAGAACAATAAACAGAGTTTTTTCAAATATATTAATGGCAATAGGCAGTGTAAAAATAATATTGTCCCCTTACAGGATGAGGATGGTCACCTCAGAAACAGGGACAGAGACAAGGCAGAGGCAGTTTAATGCATTCTTTGGCTCTGTCTTCAACCTGGATGATGGACCAAGGGGATCACAGTGCCCTGAGCTGGAGGACCATGACTGCAACAATGATCAATTCCCAGCTGACCCTGAATTTGTGCAGGATCTGCTGTTCCAGTTGGATCCTACCAAATCCTTGGGGTCTGATGGGATTTATCCAAGACTTCTTAAAGAGCTAGCTGATGTCATCACAAAACCTCTCTTAATGTGTTTTGAGGGGTCTTGGGAATCCAGAGAGGTCCCAGCTGACTGGAAGCTGGTTAATGTTGTCCCAGTCTTAAAGAAGGACAAGAAGGAGGACCCCAGGAACTACAGGCCTGTCACTCTGACTTCAGTGCCTGGTAAAGTTATGGAGAAGATTATCCTGGGAGGCATTGAAAAACACCTGAAAGACAATGTAGTCACTGGTCACAGCCATCCTGGTTTCATGACAGGAAAGTCCTGTTTATCAAACAAGATTTCCTTTTAAGACCCCCTTGAATCCTGTGAGCAGTTTTGGTCACTGCAATGTAGGAAAGCTATGAAACTATTAGCATCCAGAGGAGGGCAATGAAGGTGGTGAAGGCCTTGCAGGGAAGCTGTGTGAGGAGTGACTGAGATCACTCGTTCTGTTCAGCCTGGAGGAGACTGAGGGGAGACCTCACTGCAGTTACAGCTCCCTTGTGAGGGGACGAGGAGGGGCAGGCACTGATCTCTTCTCCCTGGTGATCAGTGACAGAACACAAAGGAATGGCCTGAAGTTGTGTCAGAGGAGGTTTGGGTTGGATATTAGAAAAAGGTTCTTTACCCTGAGGGGGGTTGGGCACTGGAACAGGCTCCCCAAGGAAGTGGTCACAGCACCAAACATAACAGACTTCAAGAAGCATTTGGACAATGGCCTCAGGCACATGGTGTGATTCTTGGAGATGATGCTGTGCAGGTGCTGGACTCAATGATCCTTGTGGGTCCCTTCCAACTCAGCAGATTTCTCTGATTCTATGATTTTTTAAATTTATTTTTTTTTTAATAAAAATATATTCAATGAGCACTTAGCTAAATATAGAACAATCAAATTTTCTGGTTTTAGATTAGACATGTTATGTACTACTGAAAAATGAATTACCATTCTAGGGAAAGTTAGGGTTGGACTCAACAATAAGATTTCCCATTCACACCTATCACAAAAAAATGTAGTCTATTGCAGGCTGCAAAGAAAAGAAGAAAGTAAATATCATGGTTTTGGTTTTGTGCACTGATGAAGTTGGTTGGTCATGCACAGAGAACAGTCATGCCCCACAGGCCAGATGTCTCTGCAGTTTCTCTAAGGCTGCCCTTCTATTATTTGCTGAAGAGCAAGTAAAACCAGTACTGTTTGTACATTCTGAACAAGAGTTGGTATTTCCTCCACACTTCTTTGGATAAAGTTCTGCTTGTCAGGTATTCAATCTGCCAATAATGAGCTTCATTAACCATATCACTGCCTCAGTACTTTAAAGCAAAAATCTAAAAAAAAAATAAGATTGATCAACCCTGAAATCAAATATCATTACACTGTAAAGTCTATGCAAACTGACTTAATTTGCCCTTAAGTACAAAAGCTCTGTTACTAGTCTTGGAAAGTCTCAATCTGGCCAACATGACAGACATTCCATTTAGATCCCAGACTTAAGACCTGAAGAGACTAAAACTTTCAGTTACAAAAGGATAAGAAAAATCAGTGGGAGCCTATCTGCACAGATGCAATCTACTTCAAAAAGTAGGAGTCTGGAAAGAGGAGTGGAGAATCAGAACTGAATAGGGTAGTCTAAGTGAAGACAGACCACCTTAAAAGCAAAGATGTTGTTAGTTCCAAACATTCCATTTTTAAGGATTTAAGAAATTCTTCCCATAAAAACCAAAGGTAAAATTTCAGAAACAATGGGATTCATTTGCAGCTCACAGGACTGAACTTGTAGCCAGTATTCAGCACCAACAAAATTAGGTAGAGGATATGAGACTCATTCTGTTTCTGCAATTATATGCATGCAAAATATTATAGAAATATTTCTCTATTTTCTGTAGTTAGGAAAGATTTGTACTGACAGTTAACATGCTGACAATATTAGGGCATATTTCTATAAAACAAGCATATGGTTATATCAGCTTTCCAGATATTTGGGGTTTTTTTCCTTCTGAGACTAATAATTTTCAAACAATAACTCCCATTTTCTAGGAATAAACTTTTATCCTTTGATTGTATCCTTAGATAAAACAGGGCTCTCTTGTCCCACTGTTACATTCTGCAGTAGGAATGCAAAATGCAGTAGGAGAGAAATATTTGGGAATTCCCAAATCTGGCCTTTTTTCCCTAGATAATTTCTACTCTTCACATGGTGCAGAAGAGAACAAGAATACATTGCAGTCAAATGTGCTAGAACAATAACAACTCCATTATCACAGGGAAAGAATTTTTCAAGAAGGTTGGATGAATTGTTGCTTCAAGAACAATAGGAAGAATAAATCACCTACAAAATAGGGTAAAAAGACTGATCAGCAAGTAAGGATATTTTAGAATTTAAGAAGTACAGGAAGAATGGTCAAAAGGGAAACAGAGTAAAAGAAAGATTTGTTAGTCATTTAACAAGAACAGGTAAATAGGAATGAGACCGGAAAAAAAATGTGGAAATTATTTAGGTAAGAACACAAACCAGAATGAGTAGTTTTGTTTTTCTTTCATACTAACACATTAATTCAGTTAGATTAAAAAAAAATACAGGAATTGTACAAGTCTAACTGTATGAAGTTATGCCTGAAAGATAGATAAATTACTTCCTGAAATGGGATGCACTGAGGAGGGTCAGTACAAAAAGGTCCCTTTTTGCACCACTGAACACTGCCCATGGAAAAGGCCTGAAAGGACAGAAAAGTGAACACTTGTCCTGACTTGCAGCAAATAAAGTAGGGCAAATCAATTTTGTAAAACTCACAGTTCAAATGAACAGCAGTTATTTCTTCCAGCAAGAAAACAGCACTTTTTTCTTTCTCACCTGCTGCATGAGAAAGGAAGTTCACAGATTTTCATGCTTAGCTAGCCATGTTTGGATCAAAACTAAAATCTATTGTATTATCTTTATTAGAAATCTTATGTTTTAATGTATAACTTAATTTGCAATCGTTTTTTTCCACTCGCAAAAAATCCCTAGCATTTTATAAGGAGAAAAAAATATTACTTCTCCTGAAACATACATGGTTCTTTACCAGAAAATAATTACAGAATCTGCAGTTATATATGTTAATAATGAATGTATAAAATGGATTCTTCATATTTCTGGATGCAATCATGCAAGAGCCCTACACATTGCATTTAAAGTGTCTTTCACAGATGAGTGTAGAAATGTTTATAGAGATATAAAATAGTTTTTTTTTTCTTTTAAGTTTTCAAGTGCTACTGTACATCCCCACTTGAAAGTAAAATTGCCCAGAGGTATCTATCAATCTCTAATGTTTCCCTCTCGTAAGCATCAACCATTTCACTTTTACCACAGTAAAGCAGTATTCATTCGTCTTTTGTGCTTCTTTTACAATGGCCATATGCTCATCAAAGCAGAGATTTTCCACGCCATTATCTTATGATGAGATGCAATGTTTGCTGCTTCTTCACAAAGTAGCCCCTGATACTGGTCTGCATGTGTATTTCTAAGATGAGACAAAAGACCCTGAGGAATTCAAACTTAACTATATGTGAAGCAAAATACCGAATCTTAATGTTCAGCAGTCATTCTAGTATCACATAGATCTGATGGAGAGAAAGCCCACAAAGCTTTTTACTTTGAACACTAACAACCCCATCAGAAATAAAATGCTTCCTTACAGGAAATAACCCCAAAAGTGCAAAGCTCTTCAGTCTCTCTTCTTGGTCCAGCATCAAATTAAACTATAAATATTTTAAGTTTATGGTATATACTACCTAACACATTTTGCTAAATTATTTTACTTACAAGCTGAAAAAAAATATTAATTTGAGATGTCACATACAGTTGAAATAAAGTTTTCTGGGATGCAGGACAGACTTAATGGAGTAGCTCCTCATCATGCTATACTGCATATCCAATTTACAGCAATTTCTTTTTCAGCTACAAAGATTTTTCTTCCTCCCCCACCCTGTTTTAAGAAAGACGACCTGTGATCTGTTCTCACCAAAAAAGGTATTCAGGCTGTACATGTAAGCCCATGCCCTAAGCCATCCAATTCTTCAATTCTTTCTCTAATTTCAATGTAAAGACCTCATGTCAATACCGTCTATAAATGGATTTAAGGAAGATGTTAATCACCTGTTCTTCCACAGTGTCTCTGAAATATATCCTATTTCATGCGTTTTTTTGTAGGGGAAAAATAGATTAGCTGTGTCTCAGCTAGTCCTTATTAGTTACATTATTAAATATAATCTTGAAAGCGGAAGAGCAGCCTTTGAGTTAGATGCATACCCAGTCCTTAGTTTTTTGGTTTTGTTGAGAATCATGTGGATAAAAAATGGTATAGGCTACTTGGATTTCTGAAAGGTGTTTTAGATTCCTAAAATTTAAATCTACTTTCACACTCAAAATGATCAGCTCTAAGGTAACCATTACTACTCAGGAAGTAGACCATACATATTACCAAGAATCTGCTAACTCAGTGCTCAGTATCAATCAGAAAAGCAAAAACAACATTCAATATAATCAGGAAGGGGAAAAAAAGACAGAGAACATTAACTATCCCAGATTATTAGTCCAGTGCATCTTGGCTACTGAGGGCAGATGTGGACCTTGACTTCAGAAGGGAAATAGGGAAAGGTTAGAGAAGTGCAACAAGAATTTTCAAAGCCATGGAGTGCTGTTTCCAAGAGAGAAATTATTAAATACAACACTTCAAAGAACAGGACTCTTCAGCCAGGAAGAGAGATGCTTGAGGGGAGTAATGAGCCATTTGCATAAAATCAGAAGTCACAACAAGATAGAAAATATTATATATCTTTAAGCAGAAAACTGGGAAAGTTCATGAATGAGAACAACCATGGAACAGTTCCAAATTCACAGAAGTCTGGAAGTCTTTGAGCTTTGAACGGCTGGAGAAAGAATGAATGAGTGGGAAACAAAATACATGTCAGTCCTGTTCATACAGTCTTTCCTAAGCATTTTATTTTGGCCATTGTTGCAATGTCTATAGCTGGGCTAGATTGACCTTTGGTCTTAACCAGAATGGTTCCTTTTATATTCTAAAATTCTCACAGACTTCTGAGCAGTTTGTGGAGTGACTTGAATAGAATAACTCACATGCTAATGTTTTCAGGGACAGAAGTGTGTGCCTTTTCCGTAAAAATGAATGATAAAATGGTAGGGATATGCAAATAAAAACAGAAAAAGAGAAAAAGCCAAGTTTGTTGTTAGGGGAGATTCAATAAAGAAGGCAGCAATAAAATACATTGAAGAATGTGAGGGAAAGGTGATGAAAGAGCTTTTGGCTGGCCCACAGAATTGGTCTGGTAATAAATGAAAAGCACAGCAACCTCCTCAACATGGTTCAAATGCCATACTTGTATCATTAATGACTACACTCTATTCTATTAAACAGATAGATTTAGCCACACAGATAAAACATGAAAAAGGATGTTAGAAGCACCTGACATAGAGGGCAATTAAGTACTGTTAAATTTTTTCCCAGAAATCAGAATGCTGTGTGCCATAATGCATACAAATAATCCTAAAGAGAGCAATCACATCTGCCTGCTTATGTATGACAAGCAACAGCAGGTACTGACCCAGTGCACTGATGGTACTGATAAGAGGAAGAAACACCCATTATACTGCCTAGGGCAGTATTAATGGCACTTAACAGCAGTTCTCTTCGATAGACAGAGCGCCACTAATCTTTCTGTTTTTAAAATAAAGACTATTTACTTCAAAAAAGGGCGTTCTGTGTTTTCACAGAGAATGATAAAACAAATTACTTGCTTTCCATTACTTCATACACTTTGATGTTTAGACTGTATGTGAACAGTTAATCCTCCTATATTGTTATGTTCTTGGTGATAGATGGTTTCACACTGTCTCAAGGGACAGATCTAAATAAAAATCAGACACATTTTATTTTTAGTCTCAAAGCTGCAATGCTAAATGCAAATAAATCAAAGCAGGTTTGTATACAGTACTCCTGAAGTTTGCCTTTATAGTCGATATATTGAAAACACATAAACATAAACCAGAAACCAAACTTCATTGACTTTCAAGTACAGTGCTCCTTTCTTTTCTGAGGTAGGTAAAAACAAATGGCTATCTGTATTGCACAGATATTTTTTTTAAATTAGAGTTGACTTAAGTACCAATGAGCTAATCCCCAAAGAATAACCATAAAACGAATAAACGTTACGTCATTTTAACTGACTGCAATGCATGTCAGCAGGCAGTTACTCACTATTCAAATGAAAGATATCGTGCTAGAGATGACCTAAAATGACTTATTTTCAAATGACCATAGCATATTGAATACCTAAATAGCAAGAATAGGATGCACCCGGCATGTTTAAAGGTATCCTTTTCTTTCCATGTTAAGATCTGTAAAACTATGCACTGTCAGCTTCAATCTCCAGCTTTTCTTTTACAGAGTGTAGTTCTGCTTCAGAGGCCTGAGGTGCTCTGCTGGTTTTTATATGCCAGGCAAACTCCATGAAGCTAGGACATTCTGTGAATAGTACGTCATATACAGAGAGGGAACTTTCAGACAAAAAAAAAGTATTTTGTATCTTTATATTCCACGTATATCATGACTACAATTATACCATTGTTTTGATGATTTCAGCACATCAAGAAGTCAATTTACCTATATAAAGACAGGCAACACACATGACCTCATAATATTACAAAACATGCATGTTCAATTGGCTTTTTTTCTGTATTACTTTGTTTCATGAGAATTTTAACAAGTAAGACTTTTTTAAGCAAAAACTACACTAACGAAAAACAAATGACCTTTGCTAACAAAGCATTGCCAATGTCAAACTACTTGAACATTTAATTTAGATTCCAGATGTTTTTACATGGGGTAGGCCACATTTTAATTAAGGGATCTTCATGGATGCTTCCTTTCCTGTTTGCAATGACATCGACTGACTGTCTCTTCTCTCATTCACGAGCACATGACATTCCTGTGCTAACTAGGGGAATTGTTTACATGGGAAAATAGTAGGAAAGTATTTTATGCATTCGTAGTTGTTTGATGCATACTAGCAGCTGGAAACACGGAGGAAACAGTGCTGTCTTTTGGCAAGCCAGCTTTCTGCGAATCATCATTCATTGCTCCAAGTAATCTGGGGGTCCATACAAATACTTTTTGGGCATCTATTCTTTATTGTTTACTAAGACCTTGATCAGAGACATCCAGGTGTAATTCCTGGAAATTAAAAGAAATATAACGGAAGAGGTGGAGTGTGCAAAGCAATGTTAGTGGGAACACATTCTTAAAAGGTATAAAGACTTCCTTGCTACTTATTCATGAATGTCATCATCAATATTATGGAGCATTGCAAGCTAAAAATCTTTACATGTAATTTATGCTAAAGTTTCGCATGCTAACAGTAGTTTGTCAAGCGTTCCAGCAAGCATTACAAAAATTCAATTAACATAGCCTTCATGGGAAAGAAGAAAAATCATTCAGTTTTTCAGGTGAGAAAAACTGAAATACAAAGAGAAGTGATTTAAACAAGGATTCACAGCAAATCATTGTCAGAGGAGGAAAACAATTAGGAGTTTTCCTTATGGATTTCCCTATTTTAATCAAAAGCTGCACAATAATGAGAGGAAAAAAAATACATGGTGGCATCAATAGGTGTAACTGATGCCTGCGCTCCTACAGTTATAACTAGATCAGATATAAAACATTAAAATCTAAAATTAAGGACCTAGCAGCATATTAGAAACATCTAGTCAATAGTCAGCTGTCAAATAAAATTTAACTTACTTTGTGATATATAAACCAAACCAAGGAAAATAAAGAAAGCATGCTATACCACATACATCAATGTCTAATCAAGTTATAAACATCTCATATTCTGTGGAAGAACGCACGGACACATACTCCACAGAAAAAAGGCCAACATAATTCATATGAGGAACAGCTGGGGAAGCTGGAGTTGTTTAGCCTGGAGAAAAGGAGGCTCAGGGAAGACCTTATCACTCTCTACAACTGCCTGAAAAGAGGTTGTAGCCAGGGTGAGGGTTGGTCTCTTTTCCCAGGCAACCAGCAACAGGACAAGAGGAAATGGTCTCAAGATGCTCCAGAGAAGGTTCAAACTGGACATTTTGAAGAAGTTCTACACTGAAAGGGTTTTCAAGCATCGGAGTGGGCTGCCCCGGGAGGTAGCAGAGTCACCATCCCACTGTGTTCAAGGAATGTGTTCAAGAAATGCCTGGACATGGCACTTGGCATCACGGTTTAGTTGACAAGATGGGGCTCAGCCAAAGGCTGGACATGATGATTTGGAGGTCTTTTCCAACCTTAATGAGTCTATGATTTCTCAAGAGAATCCTGTGGATGAGACCCATAGGATCTCTCTTTAAAATTACATTTACATACATATACCTGCTGTGTTAAAAAAAAAGTGAGAACACTGTATACTTCTACTCCTAGTTCAACTGAGATGAATAACTTTAGATAACTTTAGTCTTTTGCAATGAGGATTTTTCCTGAGCTTTTTACTTCCTCTAATAAAAAACTGAAGGATTTTGGTTTATTAAACTTTGGCAAAAATGTTCAATATTTGCAACATGTGGAACACATTTTCATAATTTTGAAAGGAGCTTAAACAGAGAATGCAGGGGTTGCACTAGGAGTGTTGCCAGCAAGTCAAGTGAGGTGATCCTTCTCTAGTCAGCCCACTTTTGGAGTGCTGGGTCCAGTTCTGGGCTCTCTAGTACAAAAGAGATAGACGAGTCAGTCCAGCAAAGGGCAACAAATTTTTTAAGGGACTGGAGCATCTGTTCTGTGAGGAAAGGCTGAGAAAGCTGGGATTGTTTACTGTGGAGAATAGAAGGCTCTGGGAGGTCTCATCAATGTGCACAAGTATCTGAAGGGAGAGTGTAAAGAAGAGGGAGCCGGGCTCTTCTCAGTGTTTCCCAGGGAGAAGCAGTGGGCACAAAATGAAACACGGGAGGTTCTGTCTGAACACAGGAAATCCTTTTTCACTGTAAGGGAAAAAAAGCACTGGCACAGGCTGTCCAGGGAGGTCATCATATTTCCATCCTAGGAGATATTCAAAAGCCATCTGGACACAGTCCTGGGCAACCAGTTCAGGGGGCCCGTGCTTGAACAGAGGGACTGGACCAGATGACCAGTAGAAGTCTCTTTCAACCTTAACCATTCTGCAGCTCTGTAATATATTGTATTACTGATATAATTGTTGAAGGAACTATGAACTTATTAGACCAAGTGTTAGACATGCACAGTGTTTATTTGTCAATAAACAAATATAGAAAAACCCGTCATTTTGTCTGCCAAACAAAGAGCAGTTTAATAAAATTTAGTTACCTACATTTTGCAACCTCTTACAAGAAATTTAGTACTTAATTCTTAGCCAAAATTTTAAATATTCTTTAACAAATACACAGCAAAATATTCTTGATTATGCTTATCTGTAAATTTAGTATTCAAACTCTCAATGCAATTATGTGCATATATTCAACAATATCTCATTTTATTTCTTGCCTTATTTCAGCAATTTTTTTTTTAAATAGTGAAGAACATTTTTAATAGAGAGCAATTTAAAAATCATTTTATATATCAGTTTTTTGAATGCAGAAAGATTAGAGAGGCAACATTAGAAATATACATATATGCTTAGCTTGTGGACTTTGGGCAAGCCTTACGAAATCTATAAATCAGAAAAGTCTTACACATCTATTTATTCAGCATTTTCATTTACCACTCTGAACCTTGAATTAGCCAGAAAGTGAGAAATAAGTATGAATGGGAGAGAAAGGCAATTGTTAAAAAGATCATACTCCTAGCATCAAAGAATTCTTTTAACAGGGAAAAAATATTGGCAGAAGAAAACTAGAGGTAACTGTATTAGGAAAAGACCTGAAAGAACAAGTGTAACACCAAATAGTAGGGGGCAGAGGATGGACAAGTCGCTGGGTATTAAACAAGAGCAAGAGATAAGTAGGGTGAGAAGACAACATCAAGAAAGAAGGGAAGAGAAAGCTGAGCATCAGGAGAATAGAAAGAGCAGGCTGCAAGCACCATGAGGAAGCAGAAGGTACTTGGTGGGAATGAGCAGAGGAAGGACTCTGGGAAGCCCAGTGAAGGGAAGTGACACACTGGCTCACCGATGAAAGGAAAGGAAAGGGTGAGGCAGGCAGGACAGAGGATCTCAAACTGCTCCTCCTCTCCTGGTCATTTTTATAAGATCAAAGAATGGCTGTGTTTTGGGAGGACCAGAAGGACTTTGATGTAATGGTAGTTTTGGCAAGATACTACAGAATCAAAACAAGGGGATGAGAAAGTATTAACCCTTCAATTAAATATTTCCTCAACATTCATACATGAAAGTAAGAAAATCATGAAATAATCTCAAGAGCTAACAGCAAGATTTACTTATTGATGGAAGGCACATTGAAAGAGACACAGAGAAGGAGAGCAAGCACTTAAAAATGGATGGCGTCAGGCAGTCACATAATCTCTCTGCAAAATGCATCTGGTATTGTTATCCTTCCAATTCTTCTTTTAAATTGGATGATAAACCAGAAAACTGATGCAAATTTGAGACTGCTACTACAGAACAATAATCTAATAGCTTTTACATTGCTGAGTGGATGGACAGAAATTTGCTTTACTGGTATTCAAAACCCTACTTTCATGAACACAAAAATGAGTTACAAGAAAATGCATAAATGTTCATATTGAACAGAAAATTAATATTAAATAATAATTTTGCTGAATACTTACAGCATTACTGGAGTTAACCCAGATTTATGGAGATTGTAACAAAAAGCTGAATTGTGTCCAGAAAAGTCGGATCCAAGTATTCTAAGAAAGTGTGTAACCTCACTTCTGGGTTATCTATTGAAAGCAACAAGCTGTTTTATTGATCAAAGGATATAGAATGCATATGTTCGCTGGAATAGCTTCAGAATGTGGCTGGTTTCAAATTAAATTTTGTAGTCTTTTATGTCAGAGTAGTACTAGTAAGGCAGAGGACTATGACTTGCAGCTTATGCTCACGAAGAACAGTATGTAGTTTACAGAAACCCCCTAAAATCCCAAGCATGGCGCAGCAACAGTGGGCACCCACAAAATGTATCCTGACCTCTTTATGAGAAATAAATACACTTTCCACTGTAGCCACATCTGAGAATACTATGCAGATTTTTCCAAAAAAGCCATACATCTTTCTCTATAAATAATACAGAGCCAAATCTTGTATGTAACAACTACGCTATACTCAAGAATAAAGTAAATCATCTTATTTAAAAGATAAATCACATTCATTCTCTCAGAATTTCAGACTATATAATTGATTACTAAAGTAATCAGTATATTTCCTTGTTAATAGCTATGAAATAATTAAATTCACTTTATTAAACAGCATTAAACCAAATAAAAGAGTCAAACAAAACACATAATCTCTAGACGCTCAAAACTTCAATTTTGCCTGTACTTGTTACTCCTCTGGCACTTCTCAAGAGTTGTAGGATTATTCCAGAAAACACCTTGGTTCTTCAGCTCCTTTTATATCCACTAGTGAGTCTGTCTAATTAACCTTGTTCTTCCTTCTTACCTTCCAGCTTCTGCCCCTGTCCTGCACAACTTGCTGGAGCAAAAACTGGTGTATCTATTGAGTCATAATGCAAAATTTATCTGATTGAACAAAAAGAGCCAAAATATCCAAAAGCATCTTCAGATGGGTATTATTTGTTCTCAGGCTCCTTAAGGGAGTGATCATATAATTTGTTGTATCTTGAAGGAGATTCACAATACAGCACTTTCCTCTGGAAACAGGAGCTAGCTAAGGAAATAGAAGCCCCAGGAAACTGCCAGGTAGACAGAAGATGGAGCTTCCAGCTCAGACTGCTGAGAGGACACGGAGCTGACAGGGCTCAGAAAGAGGCAAGGGACGTCCTAGTCAGCAGCAAGTCACGAAATCACAGCAATAGATTAAGCTAGGCCTGGAAGGTTTATTCACCCAGACCTCTGAACAGAATCTGCAGCGTTCATGTTACATTTATTTTTCAACTTTCGTTTTATTATCTGAGTTGGCAAGTTCATAACATGGCTACTACAACTTTACTGTCAAGTACAGGAGTTAGAAACTAGTAGATTGTAGAGAAAGGGAGGAGAGCAGGCTGCCAAATAAACCTCTCAAAATACATACAAGACAGTTTGTTTAGGTTAAAACCTTAATCTAAATATTTTAAGAAATGCATTTACTGTTAGATATAGATGTATCTTCTGTTGATTAAAAAGGAATATGGAGGGTAGAATAAATTTTAGAAGTAACCTCAAGAGACTTTACATTTGTAGTAAATCTCAGACAGGTCTGCATTAAACTACATCTATTCCTATGTAATTTCTTCTCAGTATCAGGCAGAATAAGAATGTTGTAGAAAAAAATGCAGATGAGACTCTTAAAGCAGCCATCCTATGATCTGATAGTTTAGAAAAAGGATCTGGAGAGCTGATGCTTTCTTATGCATTTTGTACAGCATGTACACATCCCTCTGTGTGTGTCTGTGCATCTTTTCCCTTCTCTTGCTTATTTTTGTATCTTGCACCTCATGAATCTCATGAACTCTCACAGTCAAAATTCTAAGAAATTAATGTTTTTTCTACACAACATTTTTTTCACTATTCAGTTTGAATTTGAATTTAATACCTTATGTCTCTAATTCCATTTCTGCTTCCTATAAGCTGAATCAAATCTCAAAACACGTAACTTTTTTTTATGTGCTGTGAGCACTCAGATGACAGGTGATATGAAAATTATACAAATATATAAGTACCACAACTATTATGTACTCATAAATACTGCATACAGCTATGTAGACATACATACTATAAATTTAAAAATTCTTAAGAATCCCTTAAGCAGCAAGCCTTATTCATTCTTTTGCTCAAGGCCTTTTCTATCATAGCTTATCCTGACTCATTCAGACTGCAGAAGCATTATTCTTTTTAAGATCAGTGAAGCAGCGTAGGAGTGAGAGAGAATGCTACTATCCACAGAGCTGAAGTAGAGACAGAAAGGTCAAACCCACTTATCACTTTAAAGCATTCCTGTCAGCTATCTAATACCTGACTTTTGAGTATACTTAGCAATACAGATGGACAGAGTTCCCACTGTACTTAGCAATTACTAAAATTGCATTTCTGAAAATCAGGCCTCAAAAATCACAAAATCAGACACCCAGAAAATGAGAAACACAGAGTAATTAAAATTATTTGAAAAATTCAGTTAACTTATTTGCTTGACATCATAGGGGAAGTTTATGGCAAAAGAAAAGAAAATTAGTGTTTCAGAGTGTTCAACAACCTTAGTGATGACCATACTTGTCTTGCCTGCAGTCTCAGGGCTTAACATTACACACCTTCCAATGTCAGCAATAACAACAGCTCCAGGATTTAGCATCACAAATTTGTATTCATGTGTTACCTCCCAACTTGCATTAAGAAACAGAAGAATATTTTACTGATGATAATAATCCTTTTCTTCCATCTGAACAATAACTTACAAATCTTCCTTTTAAAAGTAGGAAACATTGGAAGTATAAAAAGGAGAAAAGCTCCAGAAAAAACAGAAACAAACATTGTCAAAAAATATGGACTGAATTTGCACGACATTATGGTACTTGCTAGAAACTACCTTCTGCCTGTGTCAAAATAGCTCTGGGAGCAGAAAGGACAAGGAATTTGCAGGCAGTTTAACTCATGGTTTGTGGGAAACGGATGACAATGGATACACACCTAACTGGTTGTCATGTAAGCAAACATTCAATAAGAGAAGGTCCTGAAGAGAATTAATGTCCTGTCAACACCTGACACTCACACAGCACTACTGAAGCGCCAGGACGCTCAATGTCAGCACCAACTTCCTGCTTCCACAAGGCAGGAGTTCCAGCACAGTACTCTGATTTCCAAAGGGCCTTTCATGAGTGAATGAAAGCTTTTTTTAAACATATGAATACATTTTAAATATATTTTTGAAATTAGAAACTATTTTCAGAGATGCAGAGACTATCAGAAAGAATAAAATAATAATTTGCACAAATAAATTTTAAGTTTATATTTGCAGCATCGATACTGTCTCAGTAGTGGTTTCTTTAGATGAAATTTTCTGGATTTCTCACGAAAAGAAACAATGGGCCTGATAAATACAATTTGTGATGTCTTATTGGACATTCCTACATGAGAAGAAAGAATCAGGTTCTGAAATTACAGGGCAAGCTGAAACTCATTCCAGCTATTCCACCCTGATGGACTTCCTAGCTTGGGACATCTGAGTAACACATTCAGGGCACATACAGGCATAAAGTTTTGTTCTTCCAACTTAGTATCTTATTAAATAACATTAATTAATGATTTAAATTATATTCCTTTATGTTTTTAGTTGCAGTGTTGATATGGGCAGATGAACTGATTTTGCCTGCATCTCCCAGTCCCAACAAGTAAGCACACATAGCAGCGACTGAAATAATTAGATCTATCTAATTACAGGACTTCAATCACTAGACATGTTAGAAAAACAACACCTTTCGCATGGATAAAATCTACAGCATTTCTCTTCCCAGGGATGGGATGAGGACTGAATTGTACAGAAAAATGACAATGCTGAAATACACTGTATTTCATATAATGAGTACACAAATAATATAGTAAAAACCTACACAGAAAGGTGCAGTGCAAAATTATCACATCTTCTCTTAAAAGTAAAATGGCAGTTAAAAACCCAGAACTGCAACCTCTTTTAAAAAACACATAAAAATAATATTTTCATAATTTAGACAAATTATCAGCAATGTCATTGTGATAGGTTGGGACATTAATTTAAGAAACTTACCATTTCTAAGGACATTATACGTTCCTAAAAACAAAATACAGGATGCCATTAGAAAGCAAAGAATATAAACACAATGTAAGTCAAAAAATGATGAATAGGATTAATTTTGGTTTTTTGGTGGTCAGATGTATGACTTTTTGTAAAAATCTCACTGAGTAGTAACTGTTGTACTTAATTGGACGTCTAACCTAATTGTCAAACTATCCCAGTTAGAAATTTGTCCCAAAAATAAGAAGCTCCCCAGTAACAAGTTAAGAAAGGATTTGAAAAAAATTACTCCATTATATATTTTTTCAATTAATATATTAGTTTTTCAATATTTTTGATTTTACTCTTATATATCCCAAATAATGATTTCTTTTTCTGATCATCTCTAAATCCAGCATATTTTGGAATTCATGTCATCTTAGCATCAGACTTAGTTTTCTTTTATGCATTTCCTTAGAAAACTAAAAAGTAAATCCCATATCATTATTCTTTCATCCAGAAATACCTCTGAGTAATGTTTTATTAATAACAGGATGACATTAGTCAAACAAATAAAACAAACTTGCGTCAGTTTTAATCCAGCACAAAATACAGAGAACCCAGAATATGCAAATTACTTTTATCACTCCTTCCCCACTGCAAAGTATTTTTAAGAAAAATACAAAGCTAGTAAAATCAAGATGGTGTACTCTGGTACTATGCTCTAAGTACAGTATTTTAAGTAGTCTGACGAAACCTATATTCAGGTGTTTAGGTGAACCCACATTTAGAGTACGTGACCATTAAGACATTACAGACAGGAACTCCTACCTTGCTCAAATATTACTCAAATTTTTCTCAGGAAAGGTAGTGTATCACGTGCTAAAGTCTTTATTCTTTCTTAGAAGCAGGTCTGTGATACAGACTATTTCCATACAACAGAACAAAATTATGACAAAAAATATTATGTTACAAACTCAAAAAGATTTATTTTGAGATGTTTGTTCCTCCACAAAATTGCAGTGGCTACCATGCATATTTATTTAAAGATTCTGCAACAGAACACAAACTCATTACCATTAAAAAAGAGAGTATTTACAGATTTCATAACTATCTGGTAACAATGAACAGCAATTCAGATATAAATTTCTTTGGTTAAAGAGGACTCCTTTGAAAAAAAGGGTCTTAGATTGAGTAGGATGGTTCCAATGATAGAATAAACAGTGTTTTCAAAATGACTCATGCATTAAATAAAGTGCATGATATAGTTGCCAAATTCTAAAAATAGAATAAACTCATACAATCTCAGCAGGTAATTTTCTAGACTAGCATCTAATGTAGTAGGAAATTTACCATCGATAATTTATACACTATTTGGCTGTGAAAGCACGGATATCTGAACGGAGCAAAAACTGCCATCAAGCATTTGAATAAAAAACCAGCAGCCAGAGCACTACAATTCACACGCTTAACCAGAACTGCCAGTTAGGGAAAGGAATAAAGCAATTTAATCAGGCGCATGACAATCAGGCACATTTAGCCATACAAGACACTACCATGATGCAACTTCCTGCAGTATAAAATTACTCCTCATTCTATCAGAAGTAATATCATTAGAACAATTTGTCAACCATAAAGCTTCACATGAAAGCAGATGCGGAATTGCTTCACATGAAAGGAGATCTTTTTACACTGATGTAACCAGAGATGCACCTGTGTAAACTGCTTGCGCAGACAAGCTCTCAGCCTTGTTGAACTTGAGCTGCCAGAAAGCCAGGCCAAGATTTTTGTTTGAACAGGAAACAGCTGGATTGGCGTGTTGTGTAACTTTTGGGTCTTGTAACTTGTCTCTTCTTACTGGATCAAACTGTTTGTACACTAACTTCTTTGATATCTCTAGCCCTCAAAATGCCTTCTATTTAGAGAAGGCTTATCTTCAAGCAAACTCCTATGGTCAATACTCAGGTCAATATATAATTTAATTTGCTTTATGAGCCTTATTTTCATCAATTCCCTCACAAATGTCCGGCTTTCAGTACAATTACAGAATGCTGACTCATTGATACCCTCTTCATATTGTATGTAAACCTTCTTAACATTCATATTGGGTATTCTAAGCAGCAATTTGTTCTTTAAAATTTCTTATTTTCTCTCTGTATTCTGAAGAATACACACACCGCCCACCCTCATAGCCTCCTGAGCTTCACAATTCAGACATTCCAGCCCGCTTTTGCTTTTTTAGCCATTTCAATTTGAAAGGAGTATGTTTTCTTTGACTGTAATGTTTAAATACTGTTCCAAAGCTGAGCTTAGGGTAAATCTGACTTTCTAAACGCAAATTTAAAGTGCTTAGCACAAACAGTTTTACTGGTAGATGACATACAATAAGGATTTATAATACTGTATCAGGTCCTAGCATATATTGACTGGTCCATTCTTCCTCAGAAAGGTGATTATGAATATTTAATGCTTCAGAGGCTTTAAATACTTACTTAGAATACTTCCATTTTATTCAGTTTTACAGACAAAAGAAACGCAGCCCAGAGAATTTAACCCAATCAGTGAATAAACTCAGCAGTGACTATTACTAGCTATTGGGTCTGTATTTGTCTGCATATATTTCCAAATCTGAATTTAAGCCACAAGGCAGTTCAGAAAACCATAATGCTGTAATAATGATATGGTAATTTTAAGGATGACAAAAAGTGTAGCTAGATAATTGAGCAGAAAATATACCTGGAGAGCTCCCATTTCTTCCTCTCTTCTGTGTGTCTTCTCTAGTAGCTCTGCAAAATGAAAAATGGAACTTGTAAATTCAACTTCCTGTCTCGTGGTCTGATAGTAAAAGTTCTGTGTAAAAGTCAATGAGATTTTTATTTTGCAGCTGGCACAACACTCCTTTTTAGCTGATTAAATTAATAGATGAAATGTGTCAGTGATATGATTGTTTCCAAGCATGGACTGTTGAGGTGACTGAAAAATAGCCACAAGAACATAGGAAGACAGTTTGACTGGGGGGAAAAAAAAAGCTTTCAAATTCACAGATAAACTTTTCTATACTGAAATCAATCTTCTGGTATATTTTTAGAATTGAATGAAAAAAAAACCAAAGAGATTCTCTCTAAAAATTGACTAAAACATTGTCAAAGCTATGCAATTATACATGAAAAGTTACTGTAGGTTACTGCAGACAATTTTTACTAACAATAGTTACCTTCTCTCTCTAAAATGGAACAATTCTGATAAGGAAAATAATTCACTGTGACAAAATATTAGAAAAGTTTCTTATAGTCTTTACAACATAAAATCCTAATATTTCATATTGCCATTTGTGTGGCAATTATACACACTGGCAAAAAGATACACATAGGAAACATTTCACATTAGAAATTAATTTTGTTGGAGTTCTGTGGCATATGTCATGAGTTGCTTTTCTGTTTTATTTAATTCACATAGTTTTATGATTAAAATCATGTTTTTGATAAATTGCAACATATTTAGAATTCTGGGAAGCCTAAAAGTTATAACCCTATAAAGAACAGGAAAAACAAAAAAAATGCTGCAGGCTTACTACTATTTTAACTATCAGAAGTTCACTCACGAGTCTTGCATGAGAAGAGCATTGCTTTATCTAAGCCAAGAGACTGACTTTGAATTGAGATATGCTCCAATTTGCTAGCAATTAGGGGAGTTCTGAGATTATGAAACTGCCTTGACAACCTCAGAGGACTGAATTCTGACTGTCAAATCCCTCAGCATCCAAGTACAGAAAAGCTAACTGAAAGTACCTGTGTTTACTTCCTTAAGAAATAAAAGTTTATCAATACTGACATAGTTCATAAAGATAAGCTTCAAAGATTTACAACAGAACTACATAAAATATTCTGACATTAATTTGTCTTCTTTATATCTCTAACCTCTTATTTTTCTTTCTCTTTCTCTTGTTATGAAGCCTCCTTGTGAGCACCCCAGCCTGCTACCTCTTTTCTCATAGCTCATTATTCATTTCTGATTGCATACAGATTATTTGAGGCTTATTTCCAAGCACCAGTCCTTTAAAAGCAATATAGATAACATGTAAAAAATTTTAGTTAATTCTTTCATAAGCTGAAAGATTGACTTGCTGTTCTTTTGTCTTAGCTTCTATGCAACTTCTTTCCAAGTTCTTTCTTAAAATTAGTAAAACTACCATTTTTTCACTTTGTTTTGGTGTATTTGTTTTTATGGATTATTCTTTGGTATGCTTTTCAGTGCAAGAATTTTGCATTGAAAAGTGGCTGCCCTGCATGTTTTCTTTGGGTATATTCCAGGATTATATGTGAGTTGATAAAAATTTGTATTGTAATACCAGCTTTGAAAAAATTTAGGAGGCAGGAACAAGTCTATGAGAAAAGGGTGGGAAATTAAAAATTCATCTCCATGTTCCATCTGACCAAAAAACTACAGTTATTATACTTTGCATTATTTTCATTCTAATGCAATAATTAAGATTCTATTGTACAGACATGATTGCTCTAAGTGAAAAGGACGCTATTACAAGGTTCCTTGCAAAGATCTTCTACAAATGTAAAATAAATTGAGCTAATTTCTGCTAACAGTCTCTAGATTTGAAAGTTCTGCCTCTCAAATTAGGATTATCTAAAATCCGTTTACTTTATTGTACCACTGCCTAAACTGGCTGTCTTGCAGGACACTTCATAAAACTCTGTCCCCAGAAGGGCAGGCAGGTATTGAAGTGGTGTTATTGAACTGACAAAATATACACCTGTACAGAGTCATGCTTTATGAACATATATTAAAAATTCAAGTTGTGCATTTCAGCTGATGACTTGTACTTCATTTAGTACTCCTGCTAAAATAATGACATGTTTTCTCCAAACCTGAAGTTTAAAAAATAAAAAATTAAGAAAATTAAAGCAATATATATTAAACAGCTACACAAAAAGTCATATACAGCATATTATATCATTCTTTCAGACATTATTTACAATGACAGAACAACTTTGCTGACTTGATCTGAAAAGCTCTTTTGATTTGTTTTATGATTTGTACAACACTTCCCATATTTAAGTTCTTGTGCAAACATGTTTTCTGTCATGCGCCAGAAAACTGTTGCAACAAATTTAACCAGAGAATACATTGTGTCTGCAACAGAGCAAAGACGGTCACTAGCCCTAGTGCAGGCTCCTTCCATCCATCCTATGAACAGCCTCAGAGCTTCTCCTGTTAGAATTTTGTTAATAAAGGAAGTTGAGCAGTGGCACGGGTTGCTACAACAATCCTGTTATCATCTTCCTTCGAGGTCTAATGGAACCGCAGGGTACTTGGGTTTCTTTCAAAGCAATACATCCTTATTCTCATGGGGCACAGAACACATCCATTTATAAATTGTCTAGAAGAATCAGCATTAATGAAAAAGGAACCTTTAGGCATTGATGGCTCTTCTCAGAAGATGAATAATACATGGAAAAAGACAAGAGAAATGAGATGCAGAAATAAAGATATTCATCAACATATTCTCTTTTTTATTTCTAGCTAAATATGAAGCTTGCAATCCAATAATGACCTCTAAGCTAAAACTATTAAAAAATCAGATATATTTCAGATGTTTAAAACCACTCAAAATCAACAGCAAGTTCAGGATATTGTCTGCAAAATTAGGGACCATGCTTTTGTGCAGTTATACGAAAACAATTTATTTACAGTGGTTAAACTCCAAATAATGTAAAGATTACATCTTGCTGAGCTATTCATCAGTGAACACCAACTGAGTGTCCTTGAAGTTACATTACAGTAGCTTGGATTTGGCCAATCAAACTTCCAGGAAAAATATAGGTTATGATTTAAAACATTCTGTCAGAATCATTATCTCTTGCAGTTTGCCTGACACTGAACACCATGGTATGTTGCAAAACACTGCAAATACTAACTTGGATATGAAGATTACATATTCCATCATAACACACAGATAAGTGAGGAAAAAAAGCTATGCAGTTATTTGGACAAATTTTTTTGCACACATACACCCCAGCTGTAATTTTTACTGTTGGTGAAAAGTATCAGAAAATAATTTAGGAGCAGATATTTAATTATTGGAATGAGTAAAATGCAACAGTACTATCTTATTTATCCTAGCTGATCCATTAATATGCCAATAACTAACTAGAATGTTAAAACCCCTTAATGAAGTAAAATGTTCAACTCCTTTATCTCTGTGCTGGGTGTAACAAAGGTGGGAAATGGCATTGACTTTGTATTACCTGGAGCAGCAACTTCTTGATTTCAAACACTGCATGACCTCCAATTTTAAGAAACTGAAGATAATGATAGACTACATTCCTCTTCACATTCTCAGAGAAGATTGACATGCTAGAGAAAAGCCTACAAATTGGACCAATACTACATTTTTATGTCCATCTTGTTCTAGCCAAGGGGAATGCACAAATACAGAACTGTACACAGAATCAGCTCTTACAGTCATAGATACCTACTCATATGGTGAAAAATCCTAAAACGTGATTCAGAGTGTTCTGAAGTTGACATTCACAATTCAATTCAGTTTTGCATTCATAGGTAATATGCTGTAAACTACCCTAGATATCTGCAAGCTGCTGGTAGATTCTGACTCAATACTCTCACCCCTCTGAAGCAGTTGCAGATCACACAGGAAAATACAGAATGACTCACATAGCACAAAAAATACTGCTATTATGTGGCATTAAACCAAGAAATCCAGGTTATTAACAGAAAAGAACGGCAGTCTGGAGAAAATTGTCAACATACTTTTTGCATCATCAAGCTAAGAAAAGCTCTTATCCAAAACACAAATCAGAGTTTTCAGTCATACATTAGTAAAGCTATTTTGGATTTCCCACAGTTTGTAACCCTAGACATTGAGGTTTTAAGTTACATAACTGTATACCAAACTTTTGAGAAATCACTTAATTAAGACACCCTGATCATATTACCTTTAAATTTGCTTTGATCAAAAATTGTAGGGTTTTTTTAAATTTCAAGTACTTCCCATCATTCTCACTTCAAATACTTATCCCACAGCTTTCAAGTCATCATTTGAATGTTTCCCACAAAACTGCTGAACAGATACTGCAGCATTACTGTAGATGCCCAAGGCAACTAAGCAGGTTTCCATCAAGTATGAAGGAATTTTCAAGCAGCTGAATAAACCAGTTTCTCTCAGCTAGAAATTACTTATCTTGCTCACATCTACACAGCCAAGTTTAATCACATATTATGTCACTTACAAGTTCTTCCCTTCAGACAATGAATCTGACATGAAGGCCCTATTTTGGAGGTGAATCGAGATGTTTACAGCTGAACCAGTTTAAACAAAGTGTTTCACAAGATATATATATTCATGGCTAGTAGAGGCAGACAACTGCAATTTTGTCCTGTACCTGTGTTAGCTTGTGATGAATTGCTTCACAGTACTGTGACAACTGTCACAGTCCAGAAACACTCAACACTAAAGGATGTTTCAATGAGGCTGAACTTTTGTACTGGCAGGCCAGACACCACAAATCACCCTGGCACTAAAACAACTGAGATGTAAAACAGTACTGGCACGTGCTTCACACTTTTTTAATTGAAATAGTACTTGCCATACATTCAAGCCATTAAGGGCATTTCTACAAAACCATATTATTATCAACTTAAAAGAGCTTTAGAGAAATAGGTATTTCTTAGAACATTTATTTTTGCTAGTGCAGAGCAAGGCCCATCAATCATGAGTATTTCAGAATGCGTTTATGTAATCCCAAGCAAGATTTTAAAAAAAAACAACCCATAACTGCCAAGTGATTTTAAATACTGATTAGAGCTTTCTAGTCCATTAGCAAACTGTTATATTAACATTGAGCACATTCCACTTTAAAGACTTCCATGTCTCTAAAGATTTCAGTTCAGTTTCCATCACTGCAAGCAATGCAATACTCATGACCACCAAGACCAAAACAGCTGTTTATCTGTATCGAAATCAACAGTTTTCTCACCCACATTTAAAAAGAACTCCAGACTTAAAGGAATACCATTTTAAAAAAGGGAGTTCCTCTTACAATATTCTTTGCCTTTTTAGCTATTGGCAATTTATTAGCTACCGTAGTTGTTAGCAAGTATAGTCAAGATTTCAAAAGAACATACTTTACGCAAAACTTACAAGTTTTTTTAATTCATTCATTCTTTTGATATCTTTTAGGTATACACTTGTATTTTTACTGTGCAATTTCAAAGCAGATTCTTCAACCTACAGTGGTGCATTTGCTTACCTTAACCTGAAGCAACACCCCTAATCATAACAGAAGAAGAAACAGAAGAAAGGTGTCTGAAGTTAATAGAGAAGGAAACAGTTCACTGCTCAAATTCCCTAAGAGACTTACGACTATGCAGGAAACAGAACATACTGTTTTCTTTCTGTTCCCTGAGATTTAGGCAGGTCTGATATTTTGTAGCAAAACTTTTAAATATTCTCATCTCCAGTCTGGCCTGGTCTATATTTCTTTATTTGCAAAGAAGCTAATTACTATTGCGAAAAGGATAGTTTAGAGAAGGGAAACGTAATGATTTGGGGGCTGTGAGGGACAACAGAGAAGTGCAACTTAAGAATTTCTATTCAAGGCATATTCATGACTTTTACAAGACTTCTAGGAATGCATGATACATTACTGGGTCAGGCCTAAAATCATGCAGCCTATATCCCACTTCAGACAGAAAGCATGAGTAGACAGGGGGATAAAAAATGGTAATATTATTTACTCTAATGGCAGCTTCCAGAAATAAGAATCTGAGAGAACACCTAAGCATCTGAGAGAAAAAGGACTGCATCTGGACCATCCACAACCTAGCTGGCCTCCACAAATTTGACAATTTCTTAAAAGAAGTTTCTAAAAATATGTTAACGGCAAAAAGCAGCGCAGAAATAACATTGGCCTGTTACAGGATGTGTCCCTCACAAACAGGGACAGAGACAAGGCAGAGCTGTTTAATGCTTTCTTTACCTCTGTGTTCAACACCAATGATGGGCTAGGGTCCCAGTTCCCTGAGCTGGAACCATGGCTGCGAGAACAAAACTCACAGCCAATCCTGAACTTGTGAGGGATTTGCTGATCTAGCTGGATCCCTAGAAGTCTATGGGGCCTGATGGGGTTCATTCAAGAATACTGGAGCTGCCTCATGTCATTGTGAGGCTCCTCTCAATGATTTTTGAGTGGTCTTGGGAATATGGAGAGGTCTCAGTTGACTGGACGTTGGCAAATGTTGTCCAGATTTTCAAGAAAGGCAAGAGGATGACCACGGCACCCATGGAAAGGGACCTGGGAGTCCTGGTCGATGGAAAGTTGAGCATGATTCAGCAGTGTGTCCTGGCAGCCAGGAGGGCCAACCCTGTCCTGGGGGGCATCAGGCACAGCATCGCCAGCCGGGCAAGGGAGGGGATTGTCCCGCTCTGCTCTGCACTGGGGCGGCCTCAACTTGAGTGCTGCGGGAAGCTTTGGGTGCCACAATCTAAAAAAGACAGGATGGCTACAAAGATAAGAGGAAGCCATATGAGGAGCAGCTGAGGTCACTTGGTCTGTTCAGCCTGGAGGGGACTGAGGGGAGACCTCATTGCAGTCTACAACTTCCTCACAAAGGGAAGAGGAGGAGCAGACACTGATCTCTTCTCTCTTGTGATCCACTGATCGCAAAGGAATGGCCTGAAGTTGTATCAGGAGAGGTTTAGGTTGGGTATTAGGAAGAAATTCTTCACCCAGAGGGTGGCTGGGCACTGGAACAGGCTCCCCAGGGAAGTGGTCACAGGACAAAGCCTGACAGAGCTCAAAAAGCGCTTGGACGATGCCCTTGGGCATCTGGTGCGATTCTTGGGGCTCGTCTGTGCAGGGGCCTGAGCTGGACTCAGTGAGCCTTGTGGGTCACTTCCACCCCAGCATATTCTATGATTCATTGAACTTATTTGTTGTTTGGATGCCAGACCATTTTGAGACCATGAGTTTCTATACCTGAAGCATGTAATGTGTAAAACAAAAAAGTTTCCTTGTTTCTAACATGATGTCTGGACTGTCAGTGACTTCTTTACATGTATAGATCTTACTTCTAATTGACTTCCTTCAATAAGCCTTCCTTGTGTTTCATCCTGATATTCCTCTTTATTTCCTTTTCGCTTTCATTGGTATTTGATGTAGATAGTTCACTTATGAATATCTCCCACACTTCATGTAGAAAAACCTCTTCCAACTTTTCACTTGTTCCAAGCAGCAGTCCTAAAATCTCCTCATAAGTTTTATAACCTCTCTGTACCTGTCATTACCTGAACTATTACAGTGTCTGCCTTACAGTGAATTCAAATTTCAAGAGTAGATACACACATGCTCAAATACACAGCTTAAGTACACAAGATACTTCGCCAAGTTTCTGTAACCTCTTCTACAGTCCAAATATGATTGCATTGGAATAGTTTGTCTGAATATGAAAATAAATATATTCAAAAAACTAAACTAAAAGGTTACTAATCAAAAAATTATAGGTCCCAATGTGTTTCTTTTTAAGAGGCCCTTATCAAAAGAATGAAATTTTTTTTTCCTAAAGCTTACATGAGATTTTTTCATTCTATTCCTGGCTCCCCACTTTCCTGGGAAATTTTCTGTGCTTCATTTCAACAAGGCTAAAGAAAATATTTCCCTATCTTCTGACGTGAAGCTCAAACAAAATGCACTGAAATCCATGCAAAATATTCCTATGAACTTCCTTATGAATACAAAAGGTGATGACAGCGCAAAACTTCATTATGTCTTAGCAACTGCCTAATTTATGAGGTGGGAGAGAGACTATGTCTATTATATTTGTTTAGGACCATATTGATGCCCAACTACTGTAGGAGGAGTATGAGTGACAGTTGTGAATACGTATGCAGTTAACACAACTTGAAGCACAGCTATAAGCATTCTGTTGTTTTCCTTTGAATGACGCTTATGTACCAGCAGACATACTGTAGAGGATTCCAAAAGCTCCTGAGGGACCTTAGGGTTTCCAGCTAAAAAAACCACTGAAGAACAACTTCCCAAAACAAGCAAAACACTTCCTAGATGCTTTAGTAAGTTCCAATAAGTTTCATTAAGAATCAGTTAGTGACACAGACAAATAAGAATGCTAACCTTGAAGTGATAAAATAAAAACATCTCGTTCAGAATCAAAGACTGCTTCATTATGAAAATGTGATCCAGACACAGGTCTTCTAGCTCAGTGGGGTTGCACTTACAAAGATGTGCATATTTATTTATTATCAAGTTGTATATATATGTGTATTTATTATCAATAAACAAATATACGTATATTACGGGGGGCTATGCTTCCAAATTTTTTACTGATGGGGCATGCAATCCATGAAGTTTGGAGACTACTGCTCAGTATTTAGAACCTTGGGAACAGTCTCACTTCTGAAGTAAGCAGACTATGGCTGGCAGTCAGCATTCAGAATTTGATTTTTTTTTTAATAAAGGCACTTAGTTTTTATAAGCTGAAATGTTTTCTAGCCTCTGTCCAAAATTCTTTCTCCTATATCAAGCAGCATACATCATAACACATGAAACTGAGTGGAAAAAAAGTAAAGTTCAAGAAAGAGCAAGGTCTAATGAGAAGAGTGTCTGTGGGAAGAGAAACTGTGTGGGAAGAGTGAGGAAGAAGAGACTAGAACAATTTACAGTAAAGGGACAGAACAAGGATGTGTGCCTTATTATTCAAATACAGGTTCTCCTATGAGCAGTGGATCATGTCTGAAGACGTTACCGTATCTTTGAGTCACTAGTGATTGGTATCGACTAATCTTGAAGTGCCAAAACCCATCTTTGTATCTATCTAGAAGAGGCACTGTCTGTATGTTAATACAAATCTTCACTAAGATTTTTTTATCTAGAATAATGAGTGTCTTCTCTAAATAGCTGCCACTATTATAAATTCAGAGGTGGTAACCCAGGTATTGCTTGCTCTCTGAAGCAGTGTCCAAATAAGCAAGCTGAATTCCAGCCAGCATAGAATCAAGGTCTCTTCTATAATCTAGTGAGCTGTTACATCAGAATTAACACAGCTGGGATAGCAATACAGCTATTAACTCACAGTGAGTCACAACTGCAGAGCTATAGAAAACCTTCTGTTTGCATTATTTGCTCAACTCTTCTCTACAGAGATGTAGAAGCATATAAGGAGCATATAAAGTCAGACCACTGGAATTTCAGTTTTAGGCAGACTCATTAATCAATCACCTTGCCTCAGTCTTAAGCAGCCACATTTCCTCGCCAGGAGTACTAAATCTCCTACATGAGTCTCCTTGCAATGTGGACTTTAATCTGTTTCACTGCTGTAGGATGATACCACCATAGCTTTTCCTATTGAAGCCTTTATTAAACTATGATTCTACTGTCAGAAAAAAACATCGCGGGTTAAAATTTTTTTATGCCTCTATTTAACTCATTCTTAAAATTTTCTTTTAATAGACATATTTGACACTAAGTTAATAATTTAAACAGAAATAAGAACTTTCTTGTCTGAAAAAAAGAACTGCAGATATCAAGAATGGTACAATTAAAAGAACCCCAAATGTGAACAAATCACAGAAAATTGATCCAGTAAAGCAAAAGGTTTATCTGAAAGGCATGGCTTCTGCCATGAAAATTAAAATGGGACATACCAGATACCAAAAATGCAGTTACTCCTTTTTTTTCTTTATTTTTAATGACTTGGTTCAAGCTGGCTTGAAAATTGGTTTGGGAGTTGCAGGATGCAAACATTTTCTGATTAAAATTATCTAGTTATAAAAACAACACCCAGAAATCTGCTGCTACCAGAAGGTTGCTGTGAAGATTAAAAACAAGTCATACAGTTGTTTGGTGAATCTATCCTCAAATTAATGATTTAAACAATATTAAAACAACCTTAATAATTGCAAGCTACTCTCATCTTCTAACATCCTTTATGTCGATATCATTTCTTTTTCCCCATTTAACATTCTTAAGGATGAAAAAAGGATAAGAATGTAGCAGGAAAAGACAGCATTATTACTGTCTATGCCCTCCTCTTACATGAGTTAAGAAACATTGTCTTGTAACTGCACTTTAAACACAAAATCCAAACCTCAAACCGTAACAACCGTGAAATCCCTCTAGTCACTGTAGATTCTGGACTACGCCTTTTATTTGCTAGCAAAAAGCAATTTTTGTAAGTGCAAAACAAATTTTCCTCATGGCAAGTTTTTTAGCATCATTAAATGTAGTAATAAAATAGTAATTTAATTTCAGTAACAGAGAAAGCAGATTCAAATTTCATCTTGCTTATTATTAAAGACATATGCCAAACAGAATTCATTAACACAAACACACATGGTATTTGAACAGTTAAAACATTTGATTGGAGTATGCTGCAATGCTTTTCTTTTGGCTACAGTTTACTGTAGCATCTCTCAAAAGACTCCAGCTATTCTTTCAGTCTATTATTAGGCTGGCATGACTTACTACAGTAACAAAAGTCTTTTTTCAGCTATAACTACATAGAGTTTCTTATGAGGAAAAAAAAAAGATTTTAAACCCTCAAAATAAAGATAATTGAGGAAATAATTGAGATTTACTGATTTTAGAAATTATTCTGATACTAGAAACTCTAACAAAATAAAAGTCAGTGACATTCTGAATTTCTGCCACTAAGCATTGTGTGATGATTATTAATGCTTCTAAGGCCTTAAATGCCAATTACTTGATTCTACTTCAAGATGAAACTGTTATCATGTATATAGGTGTTGATTACTCATGCAGCAGTAACATTGCCAAACAGTGCTGGAATGCAGAATATGTTTCTATTAGAAATAAATCTTGAGAATAGACTTTAAAAAAATCTAACATACAATGCTAGTGAATAAACACTTCATATTTTACTTGATAAATTTTGCTGAGAAGCCATCAAACTTCAGCCCTAACAATCTAATAGCACATTTATACTACAATGAAATTCCTTACTTCAAATAAGCTAGTTTGGGTACAAATCAGTATGTAATTACTCCTTCTTCATGTCCCACAGAAGCCAGTACAACCCCAGCTGACCTGGTGCTAGCACCAAGTGCCTCAGTTCCACCAGATGTGGTCAGATCACACCACAGATGGCATTTGCAGCTGCATTTGCCAAAATGCGTGGAGGTCTCTTTGCTCCCTGTCTCTGGTCTTGTTTACTTTGTCCTGCTTTGGCAAAATGACAAACCTGGACCTCCACAAGATCTTAGTCCATTACAATGAGAACAGTGTACTGGCAAAAACCAGATAGTCCTATGTGGCTAATATTGAGTAATACATGATTATAGAGAGGTCCAGCGAGGAGGAGATGTGGAACAAAGGATGGAGAAAGTAGCACAGATGGGAGTGAGAAAAACAGAAACAAGTATTCAGCCTTTTGTCTGCAGTGATATTAAATGTCTTCATGAATGGGGAAACTGCAATTTGACCCACTAACTCATGATTATTTTGGATTTGTGTGTGTGTGTGAGCCGTCATGACACCTGTCTGTAACACAGATCTATGCAAGATAACTGAATAATGGCTTTTTCTCCCACAGTTTTGATTAGAAAACCTATTAAATAACCTGGGAAGAAAAACAAAAATATCAGCATTATATAAAAGAAAATATAGCAAGAAATGTCTCAAGGCAAGGTTCTCAGAATAGCTGACACTTTAAACAGAAAATACAGTTGAACATTGTTTTGTCACTGCATATAATATATAATTGTAATAATTCTCTCCTGAATGGAGAGACATTTCCTTTCTGGTAATGAATAAAATTTTCTAGGAGCACACAGAAATTGAAACTTAATTTGTTTTCATTTACCAAGTGCAAGCTTGAAAAGATAATTTGTCATTTCTTGTTTTAGAAAATTATGTTGATATGTTTATGGGCATGGTAGCTCTATAAAAATTATGGTATGGCATATGTAAATGACAAAACAGGAAATTGAATGCCACTTTCTTCAGTGAATTCTCTCTCTTAATATCCTAGGATTTTCTTTTTTTGATGTTTATCATCCCAACCATATTTATGCATATCAGCAAATTTCCTTTTGGCTACATCTGAAAGGCAGCTTCAGATCTTAATGCAAATATACACAGAACTGATCTTGGACCTATCAGCTAAGGAACAGTCAAATATTAAGGGTATCAATATTTTTGAAGCTACTGCAGCTCATTTGAATTGAAGTAACTGGGCAAACTGAAGGAGGCAAACATCTGCAAGACAGAAAGCTTTTCTAGTCAAGGCCACTTGTTACTTGAGATGAGTAATTCTCCCAAGCTCAGAAGTGCATCTCTTAATTGGGCTGTTTGAAGATCACAGCTAAACAATCCATTTGCAATTTTCACAGCATAGGAGAACAGATAATATAGGAAGCTCAAAGATACTGGTTTGGAAATTAAGTTTCCCTACCAATCTCAGAAAAAAAGGAGATCTTTTAGCAGCTAAGATGTCTTGTCAGAAGAGCAAAGCACACAAAAAAGTTCCATCTCAGTGGGATTCACTCCTTGATAAACACTGTAAGAAAGCTTTTAATTCTACCAGATGACCCTATGTATCACTAGAACCCCAACAGCTTCTAAGAAAACATTTACTTCAACCAAACACACACAGAGGTCAGTATGTCTCGCTGAAACCAAATATAATGCAACTAGAAATTATATAACACCCTACCTACCACACCTGCTATAGAGGAAAACACAATACACTAAGCTGGCAATTATGAAGAAAGCCATAATAGCAACACTTCTAATTTTTTCAGCTGTAGTTAAGCTTTGAGTTTACTCCTTGGTGGGACAATCCAGTTGTTGCACTGTCCCATGGTAACTGATGATATACAACTGAGATTTACCAACTCAGCTGGTAAACATTTTAACTTTCAGTGAATGCCACATCTCAATTAATATCTAAAAATCTGCTTAGAAAATTATACTATCTAAATGCACTACCTTATTATTCTTTCCACATAGCATGTGCAAAAATCTACAGTACACCATTTTAGTAAATTTTTTCAAGAACTTTTTATCCATAGTTTTTGAGGAAGAAATCCTACACTCTAAGAGAGAAGAGAATAATAAGAGGAAAATTATATATGGTATAGCATGTTATATTATAACTGAATAGCAATATCAGACTTTTTTTTTTCTTTATCTTGTGCAGTAGAGTATATGTAATTTTCAACAGACACTTGACTTTTTGTTTCTGATCAACAGAATTCTTGGAGACTGATCACGAAAAAACCCAAATTTACACTGCTGTTTTCACTGAGTAAAAAGATAAGAGGGTATTAATCTCATGATGGAGATTACAAGGAGAAATGTATATCCAGTATGAGCAGTATAATAAATGTACTATAAAAATTTTATTTGCTGCAAAAAGACATTGCAAATCTTATTACAAGGTTGCCATGAGCTGCAAATAAATGATGTTTATTATAGAACTGCTTATCCCATTCTCCCAAAACTACCTAATTTCTAAAGGTAGAGACATTCAAGTACTTAGCAAAGAAATGGCAAAATGACTGTCAAAATCCCACATAAATGCCACTGTAAATGGGAGAACACATTGAATATTCTACACACTTTATCCCTTACCTATTTACATTATAGTTTCGTGTCTGTTTAATATCAACAATGCAAATGCAAGGAACAAACTGAAGCTTGCAAAGTTGCTAAAATGTTGGATATGTTTCTTTTTATGATGTCCCTCGCAGCACACATAAGTATATTGACAAACAAACTTGGAAGTTCTCTCAATAGCTGGGGCATTATCTCCTAGGTTAGGAATGGAGAGGTATGAAGCAAACAGTAAATGTGCTTCCCTGGAAATGTCTCTGAAGGGTATAACTGTTATGAGACATAGTTTATAATGTACATTGATCTGCTCATGGCTCTCGAGAACAGAGAAAACAACAGAAAACTTGTCTCAATGTACACCCAATGTTGAAAACTCCTACTGCTTATGTAAGGCTTTTATGTCTTCTACCAATCTTACAAAATGGCTAAATATCTTGTCCCTTGTGTTACATAAGACAAGATATTACATAGGACAAAATATAATTACAACAAATTAAAACTCCTGAGACCAAAGGTAAAGGTTTAAGTCTTAGCTCTAAAATACGTTTTGCACTGGGCAAATATGGTTCTAAATTTTCTTCAGGAAAGAAAATAACCAAAATGAAAACATGGGTTTGCTTTTTGGTTTTTACCTCTTACACAGAAGTTTGTATGCTTTTCTGTGGCTTCTATAATTTTACGTCTTTGTCTAGTAAAATTTTCCTTGGCTGCAACAACATTTGTTGCAGGCATATTTATTTCAAAAGGCCTTTAAATGGACATAAGGATCAGAGTTTTTCTCCTGTATGACAATCTACAGGTTTAATAATGACAATAAAAAACCTTAGACAACCTTCCATTTCAAAGTAATATTTAAAATGAATCATCCTGGTTTCTCCAACTCTATCAAGCATCTTATTCAGACCTACACTTTACACATGGTACATTGCCACAGTGCAACACACAACTGTGCTTCTCCTCTATGCGCTTGATCCTCAAAGTTCATTTGTCCCAAAGCACTAGTGTGATCAGTAACTGATTTTTTTCCCATTCAATAAAAACTTCTGCTTTACTGTAAATGTCTGTCCTTCTGCTGTCTTGATGTTTATTTTATGCACTAGCAAACCAGTTTACTTGGGCTGAAGTACAACAGTATTAGAACTTCTTCTGGAATAACAAAGTCTTTAGAACAATTAAAAAAAAAACAGAGTTGTTTCTCACAGGACAAAAATTAAGAGCAAGGCTCAGGAAAAAGAATGTCAGATGAGCAATTTGGAGCCAGTGTACCCATGCAACTTGCACACTGTGTACTTCAGTGGGGACATCAGATGAGAACAGAATGTATGCAACAAATTTTAAGGTACAAGACACCTATACAAGATACTGCTTTGTCTTGACCTGGAGTCATAAAATATTATTCATATTGGTGATTCAGATGGAGAAAGAAGCTACCCAGCATCTGATGACGACACACTTCTTATACAGGTCTGTAAAAATGCCCTGATTACAGCTGGCATCTATACTGGTGAACTGACACTATAAGTACTGACATTTCTTCCTAACCGCGATGCAGCATGGTTCCTGGATCTGTCCAATACTGTAATACTACTACTCAAGTGAGTTAGACTATTACAAGTTAGCAAATCATCTTCAACTTGCAGTATTTGATTCCCAATGAACAAAAATAAATTAATTACAAAAATGATATGAGTAGCAACAAATAGAATTCTCAATTTCAGTCACACTATATCTGTACATTATCATTTCAGAAAATATGAAACGCTAATTTTGTGAACTAAAAGCATTTTATGTTGCCATTCTTATGGTAACAACAGATTAGCACATGAAAAATGCATAATCGTGCAGCTGAATGGCCCACATAATCATACTGTTGATTCTCAATTACAGTAAGGATGGAAATTTTCATAATCCAGTAGCAATAATACTGACTTTATTGTAAATAATTCTTTGGAAATCAAAATTCCTTCCAGGTAACAAGCAAAATCTGTTGCTTACCAAAAGACTGCAAAATAAATACCTTTATTTAATCAAGTTATTTTAGTCATACACTAAAGGGTTTTAAGATCAGATCAAAATAGGAGCTGCATTGTACAGTAAACACATTAGATTTTAAAATACAATCATTTTTTAAACAGTCAAAAAAGAAATCTTAGGAGGCTTTCAGTTTTCATTCTCCTCGCAACACAATCTTGCACAATGTCAGAAGCCAGCCTGAAGATGCTCGACGATAGACACATTATATATAAACCACATATACCAGACAGAGTGTTTTTGTATTTACAAATTTGAAATGTTTTTGCAACAAATTAGAAACACTCCAACCGTAAAGGTCAGATCTTAATCCTACTCTGTTGCTTGTTTCCTAGCAGCATGTGTTTCACTGCAATATATGAAAGGCCCACGGTACAAACTCATTAAACCAATGTGTGTACCTAGGTCTTATGGACCAAGAATGAAGTATTAGTATTTCTCCAGCTTTTAGGAGAAAAAGCACGTACATAGTAGAATATTTACATTCCGCTCCTACTTAAGAAGACACTTTAATAAAACACAGCCCAACATACTTATAATCCCTTTAATCCACTTGAGAAGCATCAGCTCAACAGTCTTGGAAAAGGAAGTCCCTTCTTCCTTAGACCAAGGATGACATGAAACTATGCAAAGCAAATTTCCTTCCAAGTTCCATGACACATCTCATGGCTTGAGAGAAGTAAGGCATCTGAAAAACTAAGTTCTCTGCCAGTTTAAATATGCTCCCACTAAAAAATAAACCAGTTTGTAATATTTGTTAAAAACTTGATAGGGAAACTGTGGGTCACCAAATAGCTATAAGAATATACTCAATAGTGTCCTAACTTAATTCTGTTCTTTGAGTTCTTCCTTAATAAAAATGTGTTCCATGAATTTTAAGCATGTTGCATGACAACAAAATTATTTCACTAGGATTTTTTCATTTTATATGTTGTCTTGCAAGAAATGGCATACTGTCTGGTCATTTGACTTTGCAAGTGAAAGCAGTTTTTCATACAGAGAGCACTCAACCATTATTTTCAGAAAATGCTGCTCCTAGAGCTTCAAACTAATCAAGAAATTTGGACAAGTCATCAACTATAATTAAGCCAGGAAAACAAAGTTTTTCTCGTGGCAGCTGAAGTATGTACAACATTGATGCAGTACATACATATGCATGAAGTACATACATATGTATTTTAATGAATGTATTTCTTGGTTTTGCACTTAGTTTCTTTTTCTAGTGGTAGGCATCTCAATTTACCAGGTATAGTGAAACAACAACCAAAAAAAAAATCCACAGCAAAATCACACTTAGAGGTGTTAGAATTGTGAAACAAAAATTAAGGTGACAAATTTTACATTTAAATATTTTCCACTAAACAGAAATTTACATACTGGCAGTATATAATGTTGCAAAAAGGTACTGGATAAATACTTAAAAATACTGCAATATGGACATTTGTATTTTTTTTAAAAATAGTTCTTAAGTGTAGAAAGGTAGTGTAGAATTAAGAAATCCAACTAAGGAATAGGAGACCAAACTTTACCCTTAGTTCCCTCTTTTTTTTTTTTTTCATACCTAACCAGAAGCAAGCCCATTTTCTTTATGACTCAGATACTGTGTCTGTTTTAGCAAGAAAATAAAACTTTGCAGCAGCAATGTTTACTAACAGTGCTAAATGACCTGCAACTGGAGTCCTTTAAAATAGGCACAAGTATCCAAATCGTGCCCTTGACTATGTTACGTCCTTATCCTAAAGACACAACAGATGCAGACAAGAAAAATACTGCGAGACTCTCTCTGCCCACTATAAAGAAGATTCAGAATAATCACTACCCCTTATTACATGTGGACTTTTTAAAATATTACATGTGAATTTTTCAAAAAATTACATAGAAGGACTTGTTATTTAGTAAAAACAATTAGTAGCTTCTTGTTCTAATCACTTGTACTGTATGAACTATATATAATCAATTTGCTTGTCTTGCTAGGCTTTAAAACACTTCTAGTGATTTTGCCTTTTAACTACAAAATATGAAAAGCATTTAAAAGTACCAATCACAGTTTCCATTTTATTAAACCAAAACCAAGAAGGAAACGAAAGACGTTAGATGCAGACAGTTGTTACCTTGAACATACTAATCACAGTAAATATTCAGCCTAGGAACTTGTCATATTTAAGACACTGGAAGGAAAAATGTGCAAACAGATGAAATATAACTTAAGATTTATATAGAGAAAAAACAAAACCATGCAGATTTCCTTTTTTTCAAGAATTCCCTTACAATGTATACATTAAAATGTTTTTGTTCTAAACAGTCAACATTGAGAATTGGTTTTCCTGATGACTGAAGCTCTTCTAAAAGTGAGAAATTTTTTGGTAGTGAGATAGGATTTAAACTTAATTTCTCCCAACACACAATATCATTAGCACTCACTTTAGGGAAAAAAAGTATTTTAAATAACATGTCAGCAGAAAGGATATAAAAGCTATTAATAAAGCAATGAACTACACTGAAAAACATTCTAGTATAGCCTGAAAAGTTCTAGGCAAAGCCATTACAACAAGCCCTAATTTTGAAATATACTGAATCTATGATATGGCAAAATGCAAGTTTTCAAATATCTTGTTAATTTCAAGAACTTTACTAAACTAAATCTTAGATAGTATTTCTTTCATTTCTGTTCAAATTTCCAACATGATTAATCTGTATTTTAGATTAAAATGACTGACGATGGCAATAGGTGAGAGAACCATAGAGCCCTTGGTTTGGTTTTATTTCCTATAAGATAGCATATTATTTAATTAAAGTGACATCTTGTCAGATATTAAAGAGTTTCTTCAGGATGCCATTGTTACCTAAAGAAGACAGTGTGACAGATAGCATGTTTCTGTTATACACTTCTTAGGAAAATATTAAATTCAAGTGTGAAAGTGCCTGTGTCGGAGTGGTTTTTGGTTGGTTAGGGTTTTTTTAATTTAATAGCTGTAAATTGGTGATATGAATTTGGTATAGAAATGGTACATAACCTGAAAACATGACAACACCTTTCCTAACAATTCAAGGAGTCATAATAAAGTTATACAGTTGATTACCAGATTCATTTCATTACATAGTGTTAAACCACTGTTAAACTGCAATTGTGCTTATAAACAATCCTATGCCATTATTTCAACAGTTGTTAAAAAACCCAAAAAACCCAGTAGTTCATAGAATATCAGGTATTTTAGCTTGGTTTAAAGAAAAAAGTCATAATTCACAAAAGTAAGAAAAGATTAAATAAAGTATTTTAACTATTTAATATATACTGAATCCCCATGCCCCAGGTCACTTTTGTTAATCTTGATTTAGTTTCCAGTATGTGCAGGTAAACCAAGAAGTAAAACTAGTAAATTTAGTCTCTTGCTGTTAGTGAGAACTACAAACTCAGCAATTTCATGTTTAGAAGACACATCATGCTTTCCAAACTATAAATCTGTACATAAGTTTCAGATAATCATCTAAAGTATGTGATCCAGAAAGAAAAAAGAAATCAAATGTTGTCTTAAAAACATCTTAGCTACAGTCTGACCCCATCTCTTACCTTCTCTTTTTTGCAATGGCAGCCATATTTTTATGAGTGCATAAAAAGATAATGTCAAATGAAAATGGTTCCAGAAAAATACTAGATAATTACAGCAATGCATGTCCAGTCTGGTATTTCCAGTTTTCCAATTAAAAAAACCCCACAGCGTAAGATTTCCAAATGATTTGGGCTTAATTCCATTCTTCTAAGACTCTGAACGCAGGTTCATTTTGGCAAAGTTTAAAATAACTTAGAAGTCCTCCCTCCTCCTTCCCCCACCACACTAAAAAAACCAAACATTATTTAAAGGGCAAGAACACTATTAAGAAGAAATAAATTATTTTAATAGCAATGATATTTCAACTTTATGCATTTTGAAGTTCACTATGAAAACCAAGTATTATGGAGAGTTTCTCTGAAATCCTTCAGATTCCTTCTTGTATATATGCTTAAAAGGGTGTTCTCTCTACTTGATGCTCCCATTCACTGTTCAATAAAAGATGACCTGAAAATACCTTGTGATGCTTCTTCTTGTCACAGAAAGGACTATTGTTCATACAAGGGCAATATCATGCAATATATGAGAAAAAGAAAATTAATTTAAAAAGAAGCAAACAAAGCTTAAGGGGCAGAATAAGGCTTAAAGGTGTCTTCAAAACAGCATATGTACTTTACTATTCTATGAAATACAATAGTTCACAATAGAAAGCTCTTAAAATATTTTGATGTTCACTGGTTCCCAGTTTCATACTTTTCCTCAGTTTAAGCAACAGAGATTGCTCAGTGTCAGTGTATTTGCATTCAATGTACTATACTGTTTCTGTATTTTTAATTTTTACTCTTTCTGCTTTAGTGTTCCTGGCTCAAACAAAAACTGGACTTTACTGACTTTAAAGTAGAAAAAACAGAAATATAATTTGAAAGATCAGGTTTTGTCAAAGCAAAGTTTTACCTGATTTGTTAATCTACTTTAATGTAACAGGCTCCTTGGAGTCTACATTTTCCAAAGCAGTTAAATAACAAATAATCCTGACTGAACCTAACAGAAAAATAAGAAATAAAAATAAATTTATGTCTTGCTTCACGGACCACTTACCAAAATCTTTGTAAAATATACTTGTTTTCATCACAAGTGATGAAACTAGTAGGTAACTGCACACAGAGATGACACCATCACTAAAACCAGCTAAAATGTAACTCTTCCAAAATTAATTCTTGTATCCTCAAATCTAAGACAATGCACAATGATACATGCATGAGTGATAAACTTAATGGATAAAAAAACCACTACTGACTTGCCCAGTACAGGTTTGTGCTTGTGACAAAAACATCTCACATTAGTCTATCATAGGTCAGGACTAGAATTCTTACCTTCTTAAGCTTTACTTAACAGTATAACCTATATCAGAGAAATTCTAAATATGTAACAATTTAAGTGTGACTATAGAGTATTACCTCAGTAGACAGTGGGAATTGATACAGAATGTGTCCAGCATCACCTGGGACTTTGTGTAAAATATTATTTGCAGAATATTTTATCTCCAAGATAAATTAAATCAGTGTAAGGTCTGTAAATAGTAGCAATGCACCAGCTCTTCCTACATCACTACAGCCTTACTAACATTTTTTCATTAAAAAAACGAACAGATACAGCCTGGCCAAATACGCCAAGTCTTACTGAATGAAAGAAATGTGTACCAGGTCTTGGGTACAATTCCTGACAATGGTATTAAAAAGATAATAAAAATAAAATCCTTGTTACCTAAACTAATTTTTAAGCAGATCTTAACACCTTGGCATGCTCAGCAGTTTGAGAATGCAAATAAAGCTTAGTTGAGAAACTGGAACATATGCATTTTATTTTCCTCAGACCTTTGTCCATTTTGTTAACATACTGAATACCTAGTGTAATGCTACTGAAATAAATTTGATTGTGAGACCAGAATCACTTTAAGAGGAAGAATATAAGAAATGTTTATTCCTATTCAAATTGTTACTTACTGAAATATCCCATTGTATAGCATGCTAGATAAATGTCTTGTTAAGTAGTGAACTGTATCCAAAATACAAACCCGAAATCAGAACTCACATCCTCTTCAGTTCTTCTGTATTTATAAATATTGCTAGACTTGTGAATTTCTAAACTCTCCAGCATGATACTCTTATCAAGAAGGGAAGATGACTGTAGCTGATCTTGAAGCATCACCGGGTAACTACGAAACTTCTGCTACTCTGTAAACAATCCTGAAACGCTGTGTGTCACAACTGTATTTTCCTTCATTCTCTGTTCTCTCATTCATGAATCTTTATGTTGGCTTCCTTGTATTCATCAGGATTATACCACATGTTCAGCCAGTTTATACCACCACAGGTACCACTGTGATAATACTAACAGTTCTACAGAGATTCATAAGGAGGATTTGAAAGCCTACAATACACTAGATATTTACAAGTGCTTTGGTGAAGGGAAAAGACAAAAAATATATAGTTAAAAGCTTTAGTAGACCTATTGAAACTTATAAAGCTTCCTTAAACATGTCCATCAATAAAGCAGTTTAAATATTCATACTACCTACTTTTGGTATGTCCACCATAAATGCCTATTTTTATTCCTTCTCCCAAAAAAAACCCTTGAATAAACTATAATATCAGATCCACTGAAAGGAAATGAACAAATTAATTTCTTGAGAATACAATTTCTCTGTCTCGTTTTAATAATTTTTTATTTATGGGAACTTACATTAATGGAGTATTTTCAGATTATATCAGGTACTACTCAGACAAGTGGTTTGTCTCAGTGGGGACAGTCAACCACACCCATGGACATCTACAGATATTCATGAATCTGATAAAATGCTCCATCTAAAATCATTCCAAATGCAGCAGAAAATATTTTCATCCATTTGATTAAATTTGGCCAAATATCCGTTCTAGTTAGCAATACTTCAAAGGATACTTTGGTGTTAAAAAAAAAAAAAAAAGTGAAGGACTTGTTTAATCAATTAAATACATCCTGCCTTCATTTGCTTTGTTCTTCCATCTAGGATTTGCCCAGAAGTTCATTACTGTCTCAGTATTATGTAAGCACTTGCATTTTTTATGTTTAAGCAACAAAAGCCAACCAGCATTCTGAATTCTTAATTTAAATTTTTTATAATTTTGATGCATTGCTTTGTCCTTTTGGCTTAACACCTTTTTTACATTATTAGCTGTGTCTCCATTTTTCCCTTTGGGGAAGTATCTTTCCCAATTTTAATGTCCAAGTCATTTATCCATTAAACTATTTACATGTTTACATTCTACTACTTGCATCATAATTAAGGCTGGGCTTTTCATTCAGTATGTAGGAGTGTTTGTTCAAGAAATAAAAACAGTCAGATTTCGTCTTGCACCCTTTTTTTAAAATAAAAAAGCCTTTTAAAATATTTAAATGTATCACTTGATGAACAATAGTACTCAAAACTCACATCAACAGATACACATTCTATTATTTCTCTATCTTTTACAATTTAAAATGATCTGGAGTAATGAAGATCACAATTTTCAAATAAAAAAGAACAATCTATGTTGATATGACTGTAAAACAAACCAATTAAATTCAAGTGGAGATTGTAACTCCATTATTCTTTCATACACTGTTACATGCACTGTCATTTAATTCAGTGGCACAAGGAAATTATATTGAATACCAAGTCAACCTGCCTTCTAGTGCACTAACAAAAAGCTCTCAAAATTTTTTTCAGTGTTTGTAAACATTATTTGACTTCTGATTCTGGCTTTAAATTCAAAATTGGTTTAAAAGCAGTAAAAATAAATAATACATAAAATTTCCTTCCTTGGCTTCAGGTAAATGAAATTAAACTATCCCAATGCTATTTAATTTTGTGCACCAAAAAAGCCACCAAATTTTTCTAAGGCTCCAATTTTTATTATCATATTCCTACTCTTCATACGAAGCCCACTCATGAAGCAAAGTGAGTCTACAGACCAACATCTCTGAAACAGTACCATCTATCCCTGTCACTCAGAGCAGCACATTCCTTACTTGAATTTATAGTTTTTATATTTAATCATCACATCAGTACTTCCCTGCACAGTCCCATGTTGAACACCATACAGGTGACAGCTATACTGTGGCTTCTGTTACATCTACCACTTATTTGGTAACTATTAACTATCTTAAATTAATAACACACCAGAAAGTTAGGGAAATAAAAGACATCTGAACCCATCTCTAATTAGAATGAACATTTACTGAATGAATAAATTCTTGAATTATGTTAAGAGAGGCAGACCCACTGCTGGAAGGCCCCTATAACACCACAGGGCTAAAGCTGAAGAAATACACTGGTACTGGGCCATATCATGGTAACTTCATCTGCATTCACAAAACCTGCTGACTATGAGATCTAATCAAACTGGAATATGACGAAATGAATCATAAACGTACAGACATAAAGACTATTCTTAATTGTGTATATAAGTAATTGGCTTTGTAATTGGAAGTACCTGCATCTCACCTCCAACACTATTTTTACAGCAGTGTCCAAAAACAAACAAAAAAACAAACATAAAACCCCCACAAAACAACACACCAAAAAACACCCTACCAACCACCACTTTACATGACCAGGTTTCAAATTATATCTCATCTAAAATACATGGAGTATAAAGAGACAATAAGTGGCTTATAAACACACTTCTCACTCCCTATTTCCCCATAAAACAGTAAATTACCATTATCTGAATCAGAAATAAAATTCAAAACAAAAACTAATGTTTTATGAATGTTTTTAAGTGAAGACAGCAAGGAGGATATCTTGGGAAATCCACCAACAGCAATCAAAATTATCTATCTTCCTCTGTTGGTATCTTTATACCCATGTGACTCTGGATCCTCAGATACTGCATGTGTATCCTGACCCCAGGCTTTAAACCTAACACTGGCCTGCATTGTTGGCACCCTGGCATCTTTTTGCAAGTCCTATTTCTCATCCTGTATTTAGTGGAATTTTTAAAAACGTTTACTGTTTTCTTCTACATAGAAAACTTTAACAACTATGTAACAGTTACTTCCTTTTTCTTACCTGCTTTTAATCAGCATCCACCTATAGAGTAGACATAGGAGAGCACTATTTACTTAAAACTGCCTAAGTAGCAGTATTTGAAGTAACAAATGGAACTGAGCATACTTGGAGGGAAAAAAGAAATGGCTCTTATAAATAGAAGGTGTAAGATTACATACTATTTTTAGTGTCCAGTGAACAGAATTACTTTTTACCACTCTTTTCAGTTTAATAATTGCCCCTAAATAACTTGGCCTACAGTTTGAAATTTAAATGTAGGCTGTGAATTGTTCCACAAAGTCTAAACCAAGTAAGTATAACAGAACTGAGAACTAAGCAAGGTTTGCTTTATTTCCTATGCACTTGTATTAAAAAGACAAAAAAGGCTTCAGGGAGATCATCTTAGCAGGTAGTTATTCAAATACAAAAACACTAAAGCACTGTTGATGTCATATCAGGGTCTGTGTGCCATCTTTTTTAACAAATGAAGGATAGCAATAGAAACATTCAAGCTTGAAACATAAAAGCATGCCCTCTTTCAAAGTTCTTCGTAAGTGGAGGAAGCAAATTTTGACAGATTCTTACTATTCTTTTAAAACAAATAACCTGCATTGTTCTATAAAATATTTACAAGAACGCTTTTATCTGTTATTGCTGTTCTGGTGGTAGTTTAACCCCATGTGGCAATTAAGTACCATACAGCCACTTGCTCACATACACATCCTGCTGCTGTAATGGAGAGGAGAAGCAGAAAGAAGCTATAACTCATGGGATTAGACAAAAACGGTTTAAGAACTGAAAAAAATAAAATAAAATAATAATTTTTTAAAAAATATAAAATAAAAATAATATAATTGTAATGAAAAAGGAAACCACAAAAAAGAATAGAAATAAAAACAAAAAAACCCAAAGTGATGTACAATACCATTGCTCACCATTGAGTGATGTCCAGCCCCTTTTCCAGCTGTGATTGGTTCCTCCCAGACAACTCTCCTGTGTTTATATACTGGGAATAAGGTTCTAATATATGGAATATCCCTTTGGCCAGTTCCCCTGGCCTGGCCATGCTCACTTGCAGCAATTTGTGTACCTGCTCGCTGTCAGAGCACGGAAAACTGAAAGTCCTTGGCTTAGGGTGCAACAACTAAACCATCAGTGTGTTTTCAACATTACTTAATCATATTAAATCCAAAACACAGAATGTTTCAACCACTAGGTAGAGAATTAACTTTGTTCTAGCCAAAACCAGGCAGTTTTGGTTTTGCTACATTTTACAAGCTGTAACTACACTTACTGGAAGTTTACTCTTACCTGAGTCTACATCAATCAGCACAAAGTGACAACTAACAAAATAATTAAAGAGAATACTTATTGCGTCCAGTTACATCAGTATGGAGTTCTGAATAAAGGCCAGAACAAGATTTCCGAAGAAAACCTAAAAAGTGACTCCTTTCTTTCAAAATTGAGGGAACAGAATACAAGGAAAGATCAGAGCATGACACAGCAAGCTACGCAGACAGCAGTCCAGCTCAGACTGCCTCAGACTCTTGTATAATCCCTTTTTGCCCGGGTTGTGCAATGTCTCAGATGGTACAGTTGGAAAATAATTTCTATATCCACTGTGCGTGATGTAAATTTTTGTGTTATTCTGCCACTGTACAGTGTTGAAACACAGTTGATTGCATTTGCCTTTTTTGTCAAGGGAAAACAAAAAAACACAAACAATAATTTTATTGGCTATCACTAGCACATCGCAGTTTGTACTAACAAGTTGATAAAATACATCTGAATGTGCCATAGAAATTATAATCAATAAAATTTTAAATTCTTTCTCCTTTTTATTAACAAAAATGGAACCAGAAACATACCTCTTTTTTCTCTGTGAACTTCTTCCAAAAGTTTTTCTTGTTTTTTTATCTGTTTAAAGAGAGACTGATGTTCAGTCTCCTTCATCTGTGTAAAGTGCTTGAGCTGTTCTCGGCTTTGCAGTAAGTAGCATCGCAGCTTTTTTTCCTTACTTTCTCTTTCCTTTACCTCCTCACACAGCCACTGAAGTTTAGTCTACATTAAAAAAAGGTACAATAAAAAGCAAAGAATTCTAATGAAAATAAGAGGAAATAAATGTTCACTGACCAAATTATCTTTGGAGTCGCAGATTATTCATTTGTAGCTACCTGAATAATAATAATAAAGGGGGATATTAGATATATTAAGCAAACATATGTTGACCTTCAAGAGACTCAAAGGACATATTTTGGTTGATAATTTTATGTGAAAAAGCAATACAATTATTTTCTTTCATATTATTTTATTTCTTTTTAAATCAGAAGCATGAATTTGCTAGGATAGACTTGGAAATTCACATTGAATTACTGCACACATGGCCACCAAGAAACACATCTTCCTTTCAGAATACCTTTTTCTCTTTATTCTGTGTTGACAGAATTTAAAGTATTTATCCTTACTAAAAAAATGACATCTATCCTTTCTGGTCAGCAAAAGTCAGTATTTAAGGTTCACTCAGAGGAGAAGAAGATCTCACTGATAAGGCTGTGACCAATACAGTAAATCTAGAAGTGATCAAAATGGAATACTTTCACACTGTCTATTTAAAAACAAAAGAAAATAGAAATGGCATTTAAAGTAGTCATTCATTCTAAACTTCCCTCTAGCAGCTAAACCAACTTAGGTGAGAAATGTATGCAAAAGATTATTTGGTCCTCTCTGAAAGTTCTTTTCAATAATATGTCAGTGTCACTTTTTCAAATGAAGAAAATACTTCCTGCATGACGTTTCTCCTTTGATTCCAGTCTTATCTCTGTTTTCTATAGTGGTAGGCTTTCTTGGTCTACAAGTCATACACAGACCACACACCATGAATAACTTTCTCTTATATGCAAACATTTGCTTTTTTTTTTTCCTTATGTCACTTCTCCTGGGGCTTTGACCTTTTTACATGAAGCAAAAACGCCAGTTGTCTTCCACAGTTTGTGATCTATTTTGATCATGAGAAACTTACTTCTTTTAAAAGATACTGTGTAAGAAATGTGCTTATGTGTGTGAGTTGAGGGAGCTGAAGGAAAGTTGCAAAATGAAAGGCAAGATTCATGAGTTACCAGTCATCACTTTGAAGATGGTTTCAAGCATGTGTGCCCCCACATTATAGGATATGAAAGCTTCAAAGGAGAAAGAAAAGTTGTTCATTTTCCAAGAATCCAATATAATATCTTTTAGGTTTAATAAATAACAGCCTTATTTCAAATAATTTCTTGCCTTGTGACAATGCCGTAACAGAAACTTAACCTGCTGACTATATTTTCATGCTTTCCTTATCTGAAAAAATTTGAACGAGAGCTAAAGGTCATCACTGCTCTTATTTCAATGCCTTTTTTTTGTGAAAATAACATTGCCATTTATTTTGCTACAGAGATGGCTATTTCTTACTGATTGAAAAATTTGGAAAATTATTCTATCAGTTTAGGTAACAGTCTGGGAATATCAGAATTATTGCCAAAGGAATGCTTTTGCATTTTTTCTTTTTCCTTTTAAGTGCCATTTTAAATGCATTCAACTGAATCAGATCCATCCATTCACAGACTCACCCTCTTGCTCAATTATTAGGGCTGAAAAGGACCTTAAAGATCATCTAGTTCCAACCCCCTGCTATGTGCAGGGACAATTCCCAATACAGTATGTTGCTCAAATGTTGGATATTAGCTTACTCAGTAAAATTTCAGGAGGTCTTTTACCTTTGTTTCTGCTAACCAGCGATGAGGATCATTCTGTACTGTTGGTGTAAGGGATATTGCCTAAGGAAAAGAAACAAAGAAAGAGACATAAAATGGCAATTAGACATAGAAAGGAGAAAGTCTTTTCTGCTTACTGTAAATTCATAAAATTTTTTTATGAGGGAAGATTAAACCTACTGTTTGACTTCTCTGAATACAAATATTTATCCATCAAATTCCTCGAACAAAACCTGAGTTGCACTGGCAACTTCTTGAAATAAAGGGTTTTTTTAGAAGCCTTGGCAATACCTAAAGTTCTGGGCAGAGAAACAATATAACAAAGGAAGCTTCTTATCATTAAAAAAAAAATTATACCAGGACCACAAAACTAACTTTTTTTTCACATTAGCTGTCTAGTCAAAAAGTCACATTCAGAACTAGTTTAATTTTGCCAGTGACAAAAAATTAAGGAGAATTGTGTAAACAGGGATATGCAAAACTTCACACAGAAACCAAAAACACTGCATGGGGTGAGAAGCAAGTCCAAGAAAGCATGGCTCAATGATCAAGAATCTGGCAACTACAGCAGATCACAAAGTCTTCATAAAAAAGAGAGCTATCTGTAAGGATATGGAAGAGAAAGCTTGTTTGTCAAATACATTTTCTAAGAATTCTCATGTAGTTTTGTGCTGCAACATCCCAACTCCAAATGTAAGTGGAGAAATGGTGTCAATCATGAAAAATTCCTATTTCAAAAGCAGCCCAGTCCAGTCAAGTGACCAGGAACTACAAAGTATCCTCTGTTTAAATAGCAAGACAAAAAAAGATATAATCTCAGTGTACCCTGGAGGTACAGCTAAGGCTAAAAAGCCACCAGGTCAAGCACTTGTAAGTGTGGCGACAAGCTGAGCCAGACAGTCTGTTCTCTTTATTCTCAGAAATGTGCAATGTTGATTTAAGAGGATTAGTCATGTAGAATCATATGGAGGGAGGAAGAGAGATTTCTGTACCTGGAGAACAAAGGAGAATGTTCAGAAGAAAAGCTACAGGGAGACTAGGGCTGCAGGAGAAGAAGTAAAATAGTGAAAAAAAGGTTACAGCAAGCTACCAGTTTCCTGAAAATTTGAGTCTGAGTTTTCTGGATACAAGGACTTGCCCCTCAAAAGAGGAGGTTATAAACTCTTTTCATTTTCAGTATTCAGTTCTCTAAAAAACAAAGCATCCAAGTGATTTCTTAAGAAAACCTTTCTTTCATTTTCTCCCAATTCTAAAAGCATTTTAGGTCTTTCTTGGGGACTTCCCAACTCTAGGAACGTGGTCTAGGAAAACCTACCTCAAAATTTTGGCTTATAAAAGGTCCTTTCACATAAGCAAAAAGAGAACTATTTCAAAGAAAAGAAAAAGAAAAAGAAAAAGAAAAAGAAAAAGAAAAAGAAAAAGAAAAAGAAAAAGAAAAAGAAAAAGAAAAAGAAAAAGAAAAAGAAAAAGAAAAAGAAAAAGAAAAAGAAAAAGAAAAAGAAAAAGAAAAAGAAAAAGAAAAAGAAAAAGAAAAAGAAATTGGCAAAATAAAGCAGTACCAATTAATGTATGGACAGTTCTTCATAGTACCCCATTCTAATGCCTAGCAATGTCCTTCTGTACCAGCTAAATATCCATAATTCTATTAGAATGATTGTCTGTTGTCATTGTCTATAGAACAATGACAACAATGCATACAAGTTCTGCTACAAACTTCCATTAAGAAAAGAACAAAACCTGAAGCACTCTTAGAATTACTTTGAATTTCTCCATGGAGTCCCGAGAAAAGATTTCACAAGCAGCATCAATTTCACTTCCTATCATGGAGAGAATGGATTGCTGTTCCATTTCTAAGTGATGCAGATGATCTTTAAACTGCAGCCTGGCCTCACTCATTTTTCTCAAATTATCTTCTTCATTGCTGATCTGTTTTTCCTGGAGTGAAAGAGGAAAAACAACAAAGAGAAATTATTACATTAATAATGTAACATATACCATTAGCAATAGATCTTTCAATCTTATAATTACACCATACTCAGACAGGCAAAGTTCAATTCCTTGCCATGGAAAAACAATACCTTCTAATAGCACTTGTAAGTTCCTCCCTTGATTCCCTTATTAGCCTGTAAATCAGTTATGAAGAAACTGCTACCAAATCCAAACTCAACAATCATAAAGCCTATTTTCAAAGTCAAAAATAGATGCTCTATTACAAATCTTTTCATGAGTAGAAAAGGAGCCCAGAGCAAATACTCCCCTTATTATCTTTTGCCCTGAATCAGTTACAGGCATCTAATCTCTGTTGTCAGAAAAGAGATCCAAGAAGGAAAATTTTATTGGTAGTCAGTGTGCCCACAAAGAACATCTCATAGGAGAGTGAGTGGCACTAATGAAAGCATTTTATGTTATCATCTAATGTCAGAAAGTTGATTAAATAGGTTACATATATTTTTAAAATTCAGATTCTCTTATTTTAAATCTATGATAGGGCCTCCATGTAAAACTGAACAGAACTGCTGCTGGATTATACAAGATATTGAATTATGCATCATAATTAATATTAAAATCCCTATCTTGTGAGAAAAAGTGAAATTGAAACACACCTATCTGCTGCTGAGATCAGGCAGATGTAATACAGCAAAGGGTAAACAGTTTTAACTGGCACATTCCAAGGCATGAGAGTTGCACCAAAAACGGTGAAAAGAGCAAGAATTTCAAAAGTTGATTAATTGTGGACTTCCACAATGACAAGGTACAACTGTTTGAAATGTATTTGTTGGAAATCTTCATACACTGCTCCTATGAGACACCAGTGTGGAGTTAGGTAATGTCTAACATACAAGTTCCATGAATGGGATACATATGGAATCCTAGAATCATTTATGTTGGAAAAGAACTCAGTAATCTTAGAGTCCAATTGCAAACTCCACACTGCCAAGTCCACCACTAAACCATGACCCTGAACGCCACATCTACATGTCTTTTGAATAACTCCAGGGATGGTGACTCAACCACTTCCCTGGGCAGCCTGTTCCAATGCGCAAATAAATTTTTCCTAATATCCAATCTAAATTTCTCCTGACATGGCTTGAGGCTATTTGCTCTTGTCCTATCACTTGTTACTTGGGAGAAGAGACCAACACCCACCTTTCAGTACGTGGTATACATACATATATGTATAGGCATTACTTCTATTAGCAAAATAGGTGTTTTTAATATAGGTGACCTACAAGTGTGAAACACCCGTATTTGATAAGCAGACTGATTTTTGCACTTAATTAGCACAAAAATATTTGAGTTAGACGGTAATGATTTCAAACTGAAAAAATCATATGATTTCTTAAGATGCACAGGTTCCAGTATTTCTGTATTTTAAAGATGGGAGTTAAATAACAGTTCTGACCTAGATTAGTATTCTGAAAGTAATATTGCATTATATATATTTCCAGTATCTGTATTCTATGTTATCTCACTGTTCACTCAACACAGTCCATCACGTCAAAGTTCCTTCTCAAAGACCATGACTAAAACAGAATGTGTAACTTTATTTTTTTATTTGTTATCTGCTTGGTTGTTTTTATACTTACATTGCACATCTATTTCAAAATACCTCTAAATTATTCATAGCTTCACTGCGTCTTGAAGAAAAATATGAAGAAAACTGGAAGTGGTTGGTTAAACATTTATTAGTTACCTATATTAGAGCTCAGGCAAGCAACAGGATTTATATTTCTAGTCCTAAATAATATTAGCAAATCTTTAGAGGGATACATAAAACAGTCAAAAGTCATAAAACAGTCAAAGCATTTTTGTCTTCTTTCATTTAAATAGAAACTGTGTACTATGGTATGACTGGCTATATTCTTTAATACATACATGCTGAGTTTTTTTAGGTTTACCTTCTATTTCTATAATCCATCATTTATTTTAGGTCTTAATCAGCAGAGAGACCAAAGAATCATGGTTGAAATCAGTTAACTTTACCTTTTTCTCCAGTTCTTGCTCTACAAACTCACATTTCCGCTTTAGTTTTATATTTTCTTCTTCATTTTGAGTTAATTCTTCTGTCAATTTATCATATTCAACTTTTATTTTTTCCAGTTGTCGACACTGAGACTTGACTATGTTTTTCTCTTCTAAAAGTTCCATCTGATGGTAAAGGGAAAACAGATTACAAAGTCACTCTATGGGTTATTTTAGAACACACACAGACACTAAAAAGTTTTAGATCAATGGAACATTATTACCAAATTGCAAATGTAAAAAATTAAATTAAGTTATACCAAGTGCAATCACTTATCTGAACATGGAAAACATGTATCAGAGTTGTAGAACCACACAGTGTTTTAAAAGCAGAAAATACAAGTCTCAGATTCTTCATTTCAACTCTGCTACACTCATCAGCTTACATCATCCTGAGAAGTCTAGGATTTATGCAGCTTTTCCATTACTGAAATAATTTGGAATCAGAAGGTCTAAAACTATCATTTCATTTCAGGAACCAATACTAAATTTATATCTGCAAGGAAACAACTGCAAATATTGAGTATTTTTTACTCCTAAAATGGTGTGGATTTAACGCTATTACTGTGTGCAATTAATGCTACTCATGAAAACATTGAAGAGAAAAATGAAGAAAACATATAAGGGCCTAGGAAGCCGCAAAAGAGTGAGTAAATAATGTATATTCATTTCCTGTGAAAAAAATAACTGACTGAAAGTGAAAGATTTGACAAATTCCCTACAATTTCTAGAAAGTTTAAAAAATACACACAACAAAGAAGCAAATTAATACACGTATTACTCAAAACCAGTTTCATATTAGATTAATTGTGGGATGCAGTTAAACACAAAAATAAACCGGCAAAGTAAATTTCTTTCCGAGGAAAAACAAAAATTCTATTTCCCACTTACACTAAAAATATAACTTGTATGAGGAAGACGGGTAAGGAGAGAAGTTTTATAAGTTAATTTAGACACCAAATCTAACAGATTACAAAAACTCTTTCAAAGGACAATTTGAGAAAGAACTTTGGCATCCACAGTGTACAAAGACTTATGACCACAAAGAAAGCCTGCAATGCCCAAAACATTTTCTGGGAATATGCTTATAAAAATCAACTTTTCAGTTCCTACTAAAGGAAATTGCATTATAATGTCTATGCACATGGAGACAATCCAAGAAAAAAAATCGCTCACTTATATTACCCTTGAGACACAAAAGAGAAAGTTTGGTTTTTTAAATTAATTTCCAGTATGGACAAGGCAGATATGACTACAATTTAATTGATCTTTATTGAACCCAATTTCCATATTTAATAAACTTCAGGTAAAAAGGACTGCACACTAGGAAGATGTATAGAAAACAATTAAAAAATAAATACACACATATTAACAATTCGATATGTATAGACCCATCTCTATATAACCTTAGATTAAAGACAAATACTCAAATACTTCCACACTGCCAGGCATTAGGACATTTTGTATGTCATCATTCTAAGAAAACAAGCATGTTTTTAAAGCAAACATGTAAAGGTATGTATTAAAATTAGGGGACAGATCCAGAGCTTCTGAGTACATAGCTGAATGGGGACCACTAAGCAAACCACTTGAATTCCTATGCCTAGTGTATCTTCCATTTTAAATAACAAACAAGCCATCATAGAGGCATTGGTTGGAAATCATTTAGGATGTTCTAGCAGAAACAGAATTAAAAGCTTAAGTACCAGAATCTCAGTAATGGGATGGTAAGATCCTTCTTAACACTGGTATCTCAAAAAACTCCATGTTCTTCTCCAGTTCTATTGCATCACACAATATTTTTATGGTACCTTCCCTACTATCCCAAAAAAATCCTTAACTATCTAATAATTTTTCAATCCAGTGCCGCACTGCAGAAAACCAGACAAAAGTGAGGTAGAAAACCCCATACAGAGGAGGCAAGACAGGACAGAACAACATGAATCAAAAGTCACTATCAATCAATGCATCAATCAATGCATCAATGAATCAATCTATGCAGCAGTTAGTCCTCTAAACATGGGACTCTGTACCCTTGATTTCCTGGAAGTAACTCATAAATGCATCCTCTTTTAAGTTTAAGGCTTTGGATCCTACTGATATATTAAATTTCCCTTTACTCCTCAGGTCTCTTTCAACTGAACTTTATTTTTAAAGCTTTATCTTTGGACAGGGTTATGTATATTCCTTTCCAAAAAGAGTTACAAAGGCTGGACACAGCTGAAGCATAAATAAGGTTGATTATTACCGTAACAGTAAAAGACAACTGGTTGTTAGGCATAAAATCTTAGAAGCCTGATTAAAAAAAAAAAAAGTTTAAAAAAACCCAACTTTTTCTGCTCAATTTCCCTAAATGCTACCCTAACACCAAAATAATAAAAAATAAAAACAAAAAATAGAAAGAAAAAGATAAAATGCATGTTAAGTTTACCTTAATTTGGAAGAAAAGTATGCCCATAAAATTGAAATCCAAATGCAATGTAATGATGAGTTCAGACAAAAAGTAACCAAATCACCTGCAGGATGACATGTTTTCATCAGGCCTTCCTAGAGAAGGATATGATTTTCTATTTTGTTTCATATACAGCCTCTCAATCAAGAGAATCTTGTGCATGATCATTTTGTATACTTCTAAAGTTGCCTACCCTAATATCAGAAAATTCATTTCCCTTGAACCTTCTGCTCTTAAAAAATATATGTAGATTTAAGATTCAGGGAAAGTCATGGAACTGTAAATGAAATACAGAAGTGAATTTTTTTAATATTCTGTTTAGGTTCTACAATCAATTACAATAAAAAATGTCCTAACTGTAGGATTTGCCATTTCATAAGAGAACACAGTCGTGATCAACTTATTTTTTTCTTATTAGCATCCAGAATACACTTTCCTTCTCTCCCTTTGATATCAAATGTACACTCCTAATTTCAATGTCATTCCCAAAGAAAAAAACATGTTTGAACAGACCACTTACTTTTTTAGTATGTATAGTATTATTTAAGTCCCCAATGTTAAGCACTGCTGTCAAAATATTTGATTTCAATGATCTTTCTACTAACAACCGCCTAGGGTTTTTTATTGCTATCTTCACTAAAAGGTTTCTGGGTTACCAACTGGTTAAGAATTATTGTCAATTATTAAATCATTAATGATATATTTAATAACTAAATACTAGTCCCAACAGAGATCCCTGAGGGACACCACTTTTCATTGTTGGGCACCAGGACTCCATCTGGACATTGAGCCATTGACCACAACCCTCTGAATGTGACCATTCAGCTAATTTCTTATCTAAGTCCACCCAATCAAATCCATGTCTCTCCAATTTAGAGAGAAGCATGCTGTGGGGCACCAGGTCCATGGCTTTACAGAACTCCACATAAATGACACCTGTAGCCCTTCCCTTGTCCCCTGATGTCATCACTGCATCAGAGAAGGCCACTGGGTTGGTCAGACAGGACTGGCCCATGGTGGAGCTGCGCTGGCTAACCCAGATCACCTCCCTGCTTTCCCTGTGCCTTAGCACAGCTTCTGGGAGGATTTGCTCCATGACCTTCCCAGGAACAGAGATGAGGCTGACAGGTTGGTAGTTCCCAGGGTCCTCCTTTCTAAATAGGGGTACAATGTTTCCCTTTTTCCAGTCACCTGGAACTTCACCCAATGGCCATAATAAAACCTTACTGCATCATATATTTCCTTTTATTATGATGACAGACATACCTATTTCAATACTTTCAAACTAAGATTTTGACCTAAAAATGGTACTGTTACATTTTTTAGCCTGAACTTTAAACTTTTATGATGGGCTGCAATAAAATGTGTTTTAAGTGCTTTAAAGCCCATGCTTTATTACCTTCATAATTCAATGACAGGGGCTGTGTGGGGGGTGTGTCGGAGGAGGGGGAATGTCTGACATTGGAATTCTACATAAGTACCTTTAACATTCTAATTTGAGTGTCTGCATCATCCTTTTCTTGTTTAAGGAGTTTCATGAGTTCTTGAACATTTTGTTCATGTTTGATTTTCACATTTTGTAACTCTGATCTAAGATCTGCCAACTCCTGTTGGTGAATTTCTCTTTCCATCTTCAGCTGCCTGTTCGCTGAAGTCATCTCTTCATGACTAGATTCCTGCTGTTTCTGGAGATCTGAGAGGCTCTTAAGTAATTCCTTTTTGGCTTTCTCCTCTTCTGCTATTCTGTTTGTTAGTTCCACACGTACAGCACTTAGATTTTTTACATCTGCTTGCATCTCTAGGAGTCGTTCTTGGTCTTTTTTATGGAACAAGTTAACAGTTGCAAGTTCTGTCTTCAAGTGTTCCTTCTCAGCTTGCATTTGATTTTGTATAAAGACTTGTTTTTTCAACTCATGCTCCAATTTTTTTACAGTACCTTGAACTTCTTTGATCTCTTCTTCAAGAGATACCTGGTGTGACTCCATTTCATTCAGTTTTACCTCTTTACAGTGGAGGAGTTCTTCCTGCTGGGCTCTCTTTGTAAGCACATCATTCAGCTCTTTCCGCAGGTTTTCTATTTGGTTTATAGCTGAGAGAAGCTGACTTTTGAGATCATCTCTTTCTTTGAGGGCCTAGGAAAGAAGAAAAATCCATTGTGATCTGAAGTAATTAAAGATAACTGTTGGAAGGATGATCTTAGACCTTAGGAATGTCTAAGGAACAATTAATATAGGTATGTGAAAATACAAAATTTTTGCTTGCTATGAACTCAGTTCAAATGTACTCAAGTGTTTCTTTAAATTTAGACAGAGATCATGTGCAATCTCAAACTTGGACTTGTCCTTAAATTATCTAGCCTTCTAACTAGGAACAGTTTTGATTAATTCCCTGCTTCTCACACTCTCTCTTTGCAGACTGAAGTATTTCTTTACTGGTTCCTACAAATAGCAAGATGGAGAAAATTAGGTAATACAGTAATGCAGCAGCACACAAGGAGTACTATTAGACACACACACCTTACCTACACTCCATTCCATATACCGACTTCTTTTGTTTCTTGTCTAATATTACATATGAAGTATACCAACTTTAACTTATTTTTGAAACTATGCACAATAGATGAATTAATAGCAGTTAAAAGCTTGGTACACTTATGCATCAAAGCCAAGAAATAAAGATATCATCTGCTAAATAAAAGTCAGTCAAATGTAATAAAAATTCCACTGTTTTCCTACGGATCTTAAGGGTTTGGGTGGTTTTTCCAACATTGATATATTGCACATTAAAAATACCACAGAATCACAGAATGATTAAGCTTGAAAGGACCACAGCAGGTCATCTGGTCCACCCACCATGCTCAAGCAGAGTTACCCTAGAACACGTGGAACAGGATTGCATCCAGATGGTTCTTGAATATCTCCAGTGAGGGAGACTACGCAACCTGTTTGGGCAATCTGTTCTGACATATCAGAGTCTTTAAACTGACTTAATAAATTCAATACTAAATTTTACTGAGCATTTTCATCAATTCCACAATCAACACACATTTCTCATGGAATAGCAAAATTACTTGAAACAATCCAGAACAAAAAGGCAATTAGGGTTAAAAATGTGCAGTTAAAAATAATAAAACAATTTGCAATTGCATCAAGAATAAGCAATGCAAAGGAAGAAACAAAAATGATAAATTCAGGACATGGAGTGATGACCATCATGTTTTTTTTCTGAAAAAAACACCACAAAACAAAAAGACCTTCCTAAAACCATCTTGTAATTCTACTTGCTTGAAGGATCTGGCTAAAAAAAAAACAACAAAACAAAACCAAACCAAAAATCAACCAAAACAAACAAAGCCAAAACTCCAGCAAAATTTCAAACTAAAAACTCATAAGTTACTTGCTTTAAGTATGTTTTCTACCTTCCATACTTAAAATACATTTCAAAAAACCCAAGATTCTAGAAATTCCACTGTCAAACAATATTAAGGACAACCACATGAGCACAACTTTAACCAAATTATCCCAGTAACTCAAAAAGAATGAAACCTAAATAATCTTTCCATATCCCATCCATTGTCTGCAAATATTTGGAAAATTTCAAAATTGCAAGCTATGATTACAATCCAATTTTGAAAATTTTCCATCAATCCTTTGAAGTCCTCTAACAGAAATCAAAGACAACAGACTCCCATTCCTTCCTTATCTTTATTATTTATTTTTAAAGAATTTTGTCTCACATGTTAATTGTCTTTGTATTTCAAAGCTAGTCAAATTATGTTCATCTAGTTACCTCAAACTTATGTTAAATGCTGCATCTAGATTGATTATCACCCCATCTGTAAACTGTTTACAACTTTGTATTGAGAACATGAAATATCATTTGTACTTTTTTCTCCTCCACAGTGACACAAAGCTTATTTGACATTACACATATTCAAATAAAGAAACTTTCATCACCAGTAACAATTACCTCAAACTTGTTGGCAGAACTGCGACAACTTTAAAAGTAAGAACAAACACTGACAGCATTTCTTAAATGAAGCTTAAACCAAAGTGACTACATTTAGCATGTGAATGCATTTGTCACATAAAAAGTAGTAAAATCCACATCAAGGAGTCTTATGTGACAAAGAAAATTGCAATGTGGACAGCGCTATCAAGTGCCTCTACAAAGACCTATCTATGTGTTTACGTGAACAGTGATTTCAGAACTTTTTTGGCATCTACTGCTTCTTACAATGTGCCTCTACTTTTTTTTCTTATTTGTCCATTTGATAGACACATGATTTCTAAATTATTCAGGTTTTCTTCCTTTCCTTACAACCTCCATTTTCTTAGCCTAGAGATGACCAGCTTCTTAAATGTTTGAGAATCTTATTTCCCCAGACAAGCGCTAGGGCAAACCAATACAAGATTACTATAGAAAGAATTGTTGGAGCATGGATAGCGGAAATAATAATAAAAAGTAAGGAATATGACAGGGAATTCAGGAGAGAAACAGCAACCCCAGGAATCACAGTTTAGATTTGCTAGAGTTTACTAATTTCAACTCAGTAATAGCCTCATTATGACTTCTCCTGTGCTTTGACCATGCTCATATTCATATACCAGTCTCAGAACAGATTACTGGATCAGAAACAACACAGGATTAATACAGACATCCCATACTGTATCCCATCTAACCCCTGAAAAACTCAATCTTTGAGCAAGACAAAGCAGAGGATAGAGCCATCTCAAGCCAATCAGATTTAGTAACCTAAACTGGATGAATGCCACGAGAAAATACGTGACAAGAGGGTATAGTGCTATAAAAACAAAAGCCATACAATATGATAGACTACACCAGCACAGAGTTCACAGCATAGAGCTTAGCACTGTATTAGTCATTATAGTAACAAGTAACTTTTGACCCTGCCACTGGAAAATACAGACCCACAGATTCACTGCCAACACAATGATGGATTCTACCACTACTCCAATACAGGATGATAAGCATTAGCATTGATGTGAATGCTTGTCTTTAAAACAGTGTCAGCAGCTGAACAAATAAAGCAATTCTTCTAAGTCAAAAACCAAAACACCATGTTTTTTTCTGAGAAAGTTTATAGGAGGAAAAAGAGAGGAATAAGTGGTCTGCCATAATGAACAAAGACAAATGAAAAACCCAGAAATGTTACATGATCAATTTTCAAATTGATTTTTTCAAAGAAAAAGGCCTGAAAAATATAAAGAAGAGGTTCAGAACTTAAGGCGGAAAGCCACAGTTTGCATAAATAAACTCTTCATCTTCATTTCTAAAACAAAAGGGTACCAAAAAAAAAAATAAATTTAGCCAATCTTACCTGACTATTCTTGTCCATCAGCTCATTGATAGTTTCATTTTGTTTTCCTATCTCACGATCTAGTTTCTTACACTTCAGTTTCCATTGCCGGACAGTTTCCTGTGCTCTCACCTTCAAATCTTCTCTTTTTTTTTCAATCTCCAGTCTGAGTGCCTCTGAATGTTTGAATTCAGTGAGATACCGTTCTGCTTCCTTGGTACTCTCTTCAACCTGTTGAGCTAACTCAGCAGAATGGAGTTCAGTTTGTCTACGTCCATTCTCACAAGCCTTGTAGCAATTCTGTATCTCCTTTAGCTGCTCCAGCATTTTTTCCTGCTGCTTCTCCCTGTTTTCCAGGTCAGATGTTAACATCTAGAATCATCATAGCAAAATATGAACATTCTCTAAAGATATGCAATATGAAACTCTCTCAAACAACACACGGCAACATTAAATCACATTTCTATCTAAAATATGAACAGTGTAAAAGATCTGCTTGACTATCAAGGAAAGTTCTGTTAGCCCAGAGAATCTCTCCCTTTGCAACAGTAAAGAATTTCAACACAAGACATAAAATACATACTACTCTATTATTTCTGCATTTGTTCCTCTTCTGGTTGTTCTTGCTATTTTTCTGTATTATAAAATTGAGATTAATCATTGACCATGTATTATGCACTAGAAAAATAAGAAAAAAACCAAATAGTAAGATATAATGAGATTAATGGAAACAGATGACAGGAAAATGAGAATTGGCAAGGAAACAATAGCACTCACCACAACCACAGTAATCTATATTACATGAGCTAGTTGTTGCCCAGTTTTATGGTGGCAATGTGCTAAATAAAGATATATTTGACAGCACTGAATACAAAGAGAACACAGCAGTTTGGTAGATGTTTCTAGAACAAAGTGCAAAGATTTTTTAAAACGTAGCAAGCATATATAAGCCTTTCAATAGTGAGTTAAATTGAAACCACACCCTTTAAAAAGAAAAAGTGCTGCATTTCTCAAATTATATTTCCCTGTACAGTCTCATAAGCAACTCAGAACAAATAGTCTCCATACAGCTCTGGACAGACATGCTCAGAAATCAGTTTTTGAAGATACACTAGCAAAACTGTATTTTAGTAAGATCATCACGCAGAAATTCACATTAGTATTCCACATTTTGGGCCTATTTAGACTGCTTTCATACCATTCAGTCTTCTCATTAATGAAAGATAAATTTGACAGACCTGATCTATAGTCAATCAAACATATTATCAAGCCTCAGGGATTGAAATACTTTGGAGAAGAAGATTAGATTTCAGAATGACTGAAAATAAATGCAGATGTAGTCTGAAACAAACTGCAGTTCAGAATGGACAAGGGAGAAGTACTTTACCTATGAAAGAATAGGCAACTTTAGAGATGGATATAGAATGACTATTTAGACAAAGATCCTTCCACAAATTTGGGGGAAGGAAGGAGACATGGGCTTGCTGGTTAGGGCTCTCTCTTTCTTAGTTTGCTGGTTTGGTTTTTTTTCTCCTCCAAACCAGTCCAACACCTCCTGGGAGGCAGTAAGTTATACCATTCTCTTCAGGATAGTATTTTCTGTGTTGAAAAGATAATCAAAAGAAGCTCACAAGCTACAACTAGCAAAATTTTAATCAAAACAAGCTTAATTTCTAATGAAAACAGAGATTATAATACTTATTTAAAGATAAAGATTTAAACTGAGTGCATCAAAAGTTAAAAATAGCCTCAAAAATACACTCAGATATTGCATTTACTGTTCCACAGATTTTCTAAAATGGGTCATCATTTCTTCAGTCATGTGATTACACATGCTATTATTACCTCTCATTTCATGTCCTTCTGGAGACAACATGGAGGATGTCAGCCAATATTGATGTAGTAATCAACTCTGCATCATTAAAAATAGTTATTTATATATAATTTCCCCAGAGGACACACTTCATTAATAGAACGACAGTCGCCACAAACTTTTTAATGAAATATGAGTCTAAGCTAAAAAACAGAAAATAATGCTCAATTAACTGTGAACATTCTTCATACTGTGTAGAAGCAAATCTATCTCAAATTTTCTGATTTACAGTATATTAAAAAAAAGGAACATTTGTTTTACATATTTACCTTGAAGCGTAACTAATTTATCAACATGAACTATTTGCATGAGGAGGAAAAATTAATTTTGACATGGTTGTACCGGTATAAATGTGAATTTTAATGTTTAATTTTTACAATATGTGTAAATAAGATAAATCTTGGCAAATAGTTTGCACTTTGCTTAGAAAAGTTGTGCCAGCACAGACCCAACAGTTGAAATCAGCTTGAAAACAGCGTTACAGCAAGTCAGCATTTCACGCAACCATCCTTGTAAAGCAAGAGGACAGAGAAAGTGTCTCCATGTCTCCACACTGTTTCTAGATTGTAACAGGAGTCCCAAATGTACTTTTGAACTCCAAGTCCATGTATGATAAATGTGTATCTCTGTGTTAACATGGATGAAGTTGTCAAAATTTTGTCTGATCCGTAAGGGCTTGCACTACTGGTATTTAAAACACTAAAGCAACTTGCAAGGCATCATCTGTCACAAGAATAAGTAAAAAAGCTGTTATGATTTTATATTTATAATCTTTACACAGAGAGAGAGAGGTTTCCCAAAAAGTAGAAAGCCTTTTTTCCAGGTATGGTCTATACATACATTCACATGAGGGGAAGAGACATAGACAAACACTACTTGCAAGAGATTTTTTTTTGCATTAGTATCTGTAAGAGAACACTTCACCTCACAGAGTTTAAGTGCCTACAAAAAACAAAGATTATGGTCATGCTTTTTGGCTTCTTGGAAAACCTAAACACACAATCCAAATTTCTAGGCACACTGTGGAAAAAAAAAAAAAGGAGGATAACTGACTGTTTACCACTTTCAAAGTGACATTCCTAACAGAACAGTTACAGACACATGATTGCTTGGCTGTTTATCATTATCTGCCTACACACTTCAGCCTTATGGTTGATTTGAAGCAACCCTTTACAACAGTGAACATCTAGAGGTCATCAGAACCATCTTCAAGCACATTGTTTTCATTTAATGATTGGAAATAACAACAAGGTCAGTACAGTTAAATACGATATCCCTTTCAGACAAACACTACTCAGAAAATAACTGATTACTAGTTTTTGTGGAACTGTACTATCAGAAGATAGCAAATAGTTAATACAACACATAAAGCTCCATAAGCATACCGCATTTTTAAATGCCTTATTTTGATTTTATGAGAATTAAGGTTGTTTTGATAATAAGAAATAATTAAGCATATTACTGTTGTCATTGGGACAACATCATATTTGGCAGTGGTGAGCTGTCAATGTATGACTTGCGATTTTGTTTCATAATGATGAGCTTATAAACTTCCCCTTCTAATTTCTTTCTAAACAATGTACAATTTACATTACTTAGACACTTGAGTTTCTTTTCCAAGTAGAAAATTACTAACCATCTGTAATTCCAAAAAAAATTCTATAGAGATGACAAATGCTGCCTTTATAGATTAAAGACTTCAGATTCCAAGGAGCATCCAGTGTCTTTCTTCTGTGGCTGAAGGTCAGTCACACAGAGAACTCAGTGAGGATCTCTCTATGCAACAGAAGTATGACAGTATTTTATGACACACATTACAACAGTATGGAGGTTCTCCTGACAGAAGCCACCCATGACATTCCGAACAGTTTGTTGGTAAAATATATTGTGTATATATACACACCAATTTTTAGCTTATTTCACACTGCAATTACTACAGAAAAAAAACTGACTGCGGTACATTGTCCCTCCTCAGTCTTTTCAAAAGTCTGGGTCTCAATTTTTCTAACCCAATAAATTTTATTGCTGCATTTTCACGATTCCACTGCTACCAGAACCAAGGGGAAGGTATTAGAATAAACATCTCAACTATTTCACCACCAACATAACATCAAATTAACATCAAATACTCTCCTCCTGGCTTTAATATCTGAAGGTTTTTATAAAAGGTAATTACTTTTGTGGAACAGTTAAAAACTGTCATTAAGATTAGCTACTTAATCATGGAGTTCATCATATTAATGCTCCAGAGACCTGAAGGCAAGTACTATTTTCAAAACTGATTCCAAAGTTTATATCAGCCCTCAGACTGCAACATCACTACAGACATTTCAACTGAGAGGCTCTGGCTAGGGAAAACACAGAACAGGAGATTAACAAACTCAAAAACAGATGCAACATTTGTCCCAAATAAAACAGCTGTGCATCTAATTTTCTACAGATCCAATATCCCAGTATGTAATCTAGCTTTCAATTCTCATAAGAAACTGGAGGCAGAGAAAGAGGCCAGTATTTCCCAGTTATAGGCTAGCTGTTTATCTGAAACATAAAACAATCGCTACAGGCACTAAACCTGTAACTCTACCAACCAATCTAGAAATTCCTGCAGTTTGGACTTCTAGTCCCTAGTTTGACTACACATATCATACTTTTGCCCTACATTTTCAACACCTAATTTAAAAATAAAACCACCATAAACTGCAGAACATAATTCATTCTAGGTATAGAAAACACAGCACATAGTGTATTCAGCACAACATTCCTTAAAACTCATGTCAATATATAAAATGCAAGCAAGGACCACTCATTTGCTAGAACTTACAGAACTAATGCCTTATATCACTGTTACGTGCAAGCATTCTTTACTGACAAGAATACAGAAAGTCACATTTCACCCCACCACACTTACTAGATTAACCACCTATAGTGCATCTGTAAGTATTTCTCTCCCTCCTCTCTTTCCTGCCCTGTATCTCAGCAGTACAGTCACCAGATTGGAATGCTACATAATCATACCACTGTGACTGATAATGTTTACACCAATTAGCTAAGCCATCTAATTATTCTTATTATTTTTTCCCAAATGCAGACATCTGATATTAATTTGTTCATCACTATCTCATCTGCATCTCTTGCCGATCATAATGTATCTAACCGCTAAGAACCTTTAACCCAGAAGATTTAGATTTTTTATGCAAGCATAAATTCTGTGAATTGACTAAACAAAAACAGATATATTCAATCAGTCAAAAAGTATATTCACTCAGTAAAAAGTATGTTGTACAAAATCAATTTCTTGAAGTGATGCTTTATCCATATTTTTCCAAAGCTTGCTACTCTTTCTGACAGAAAAAGTCATCTGTAAATACAATGAATTGTATTTTCCTCTCAGGTTGATATGTGATTTTAGAGAAAAAATTTATCAAAGCAAACAGTATCTGTATATTTGAAATCCATCTGTAGCACTATTTCAGTATTTGAACATTGACATGGCAATACAGACTGGTCTGCAAAGGTAGGGATTTCTCCCATTTTATAAGAATATCTTTATATTTAGTAAAGTGTTATTTATTGATTTTTAAATACCTTAATTGGCTAATATAATGACACTAACTGACTAACAGTATCATCTGTAGAAGAAGAAAAAGTCATGAGGTAAATTTTAATGAGAATACAAATCAATATTCATAAGACTGAAAGACTTATATTACTGAAGAATTCTAATATCAAATAAACATATCAATAACTTTCCCTCAGAATATTTGAAATATTAACCCACTGATGATCTCCTGTATTGGACAATACTATAAGAGACTACTAAAACATAATTGGAATGAAGCATAATTAGTAAATCAAAGAATTTCACAGGCGTAACAGTCTAAAAACATTTCAGGAGAAAATAGGGTATTGCATCTTTGTAATTTGTGCTCTTTGTTTATTTCTTATTCATAATAGTTAGACCATAATAGTTAGCCATAACAGCCACATATCTATATGGTTTCATGCAGAAAAGTGCTTTTAAGATAGTTGTATACATTTGCAAGATCTCACAGCAGCATCCTCACGTAAACTACAGTAGATGAAATAAATATTAAATTTTAAAATTAATTTAGGATTGAACTCACTTCTAAACATGAGCTTAAGCCTATGTTTTTAACATCTTTCATCCTTTCCATTTTAAATCAAACTCTGAGTTTACAGCAACTGTCGGGGGCTAAATGTACAACACACACAACTCAAGTTGTTGCAAACAATGACATTTAAATAAATCAAAAGAAATTTCTAGAATCACATGTACATCAGAGGCAAGTGCAGTTAGATCCGCCCCACTAAACAAAGATAAATTACACTCAACTCAAATGTGACTGGTCACTTCCAACTGGGAATCAGACTATCTGATAGGAGCAGCTGTTAGAACAGGCTTGACAAAATGCTTTTTTAGTACTCAAGTTTAGAAATTCACATCCTTACATTCCTTGATGTCTCATTCAAAGAAAAACATACTAGCTATTTTCCTGTTACTGCCCCTGTAGGAGAAAGGCAGTGGGAAGCAGATAAGAAGTACAAAGTATTTGCTGTTGAAAAAAAGAGGGAAGTCAAAGATTCCTGACTCAGAGAAATGACAATGACCCCAACTGAGCACTCTTGCACAAGTATTTTCAGAGCAGGAAATTAGTATTAAAAAATCATTCTGACCCTTAAGAAAGCATGTTCTACAAGCAGAAGTTTAAAATAATTGGTTTTCTGTGGGCTTTTATCCCATTAATTCCTGTCACCAAAATAATTAGTTTCTCAGGCACAACAAAACAAAAAACCAGAATGTTTTCAGTTAGTCAGGACTTGTATTGACCAGCTAGAATACAAATGCTGATGGACACCAGGAAATTAGTTCTGCTTAGCTTACCCTCCATAGAAACACTCTAGGTCTTTTTAAATTTATTCAATGACCAAATTTCATAAAGAATGTAGGAACTTAAATTTTGAGATTGCAATTTTTTTCCAAATGTAATTTGATGTATTAGTTTGATTTAAATCAGCACAGAAGTTGACAAGATAAAAGAGCAGCAGAAGTAAACTGAACATTATAGTCCTGTAAAGCCACAAAAAGACAAAAAAATAAATTCCTACATGCAAGTTTCCAAAATGATGCAACATCATTTCAAAGATAAGTACCTTCATTAGGAAAATAAATACAAAATCCCTTGCTTACAGAATGCCAAAATACAAGCAGAACAAAATGTTAAATCCTTGACTACTGCAATAATTCACATGATTTTGCAAACAAACTCTTTTGTCCTGACAGAAAAGAACAGTTACTGTTCAGGCATACTACTGTCAATGACAAATCTAGACAACAGCAAGAAATACAGAAATTTCCCATCTTAAATAAGTGTTAGTGCCTACTTGGATCTCATTTTGTGGTCAAAGTCTTCTAACTAAAATTCCAGTACAAAAGACTGCTTTACGCTCTTCACAGAGAATCACATTCAATAGTATGTGCTTACCATCAAGAAGACTACTAATACTTCTAATAATTATTATATTATTATATTGCATCTAATTTCTAAAAAAGAGAAGCTGTGATCTACTTTTGTTACTCTGCTGGACTCTCTCATAGGTATCTCAATTTTCAAAGCTGAACTTTAGTTCTGAGGAATGATGGAATGGGGAATAAGAAGTAAGTATTACTTCATAACGTTAGTCCCAAAAACCATTATTAATGGTAAGTGCTGATAAAATCAGATCACCTGTTCTTTGCACATGGCAAAGAGAAGTAACCCAAACTATGAAATCATGGGTAATAGCAAATACATTTTTTGGTCTTACATGGGAGAGAAAAAAGTCAGCAAACACAAATCCATTTTCAAAGTTATTTACACAATAAATGAAGAGCATGATAGTTGCTCTTAGTTTTAGGTTAATCCCTAATCTGATATATGCCCTAATGTTAAACAGATGAGAAATTTAAAACCAAAAAACCCGCCAAACAAAAAGCAACAAAAACCAATTTACCTGTATGTGCGTTACAAGCTGTGCTTTTTCCTTGTCTTTACGCTCTATACATCTCTTTAGTTCTTCTACCTGTGACATTACAGCATTATGACTCAGCTTTGCTTTAAGTTCCAAAATATGTTTCTCCAGATCTTGCTTCTCTCTCTCATATCTTTCAGCTACTGTAAAACAGCAAGAACAGAGCAACAGACTCAGTAGAAATACCAACCTGTGGTAAATTAATTTTATCTCCTTTTACTTTTGGCAATTTTCATCTCTACTTGACACTATTCTACAACTATTGATTTTGACCCAAATATCAGTGAAAAATGGTCTACCTGTGCCATAACCTCATAGCATTTTACTGAATGAAACAGTATTTTTCAGTATTTTATGGAGTTTTTCACTCTTCCCCCTGTACACACTTGCTCCCCACAAAAAAACCAAAAAAAACCAACAAAACAACCAAACCACCAACAAAACTGAATAAAATAAAGTAGGATGAAAGAAACAATGGGGAAGTTCTGGTGTAAGTGAAATCTGGCCATCAGCTTCAAGGCCAAGATTTTATCTCACCAGAGAAATACCTCCCAATTTGAAAGTCTCATTATCTGTGAATTTTATGTCTGAATCCTGCAACTACAACAACAGGTATTGATAAGAATAAGCTATAAATTCTCTCAACCAGATATTTAAAGGTTTTCAGTCATAAACAACTACTACAGGCAAAAGAAAAAGAAATCTCCCTTTGTCTTCTTCCCACGTATCTTTGAAGAAACAGAAATAACACAGCAAGGTGAACCACAACTGCAAAAACTATATAAATGCATGTATATAGTTTAACAGCTCCAGTATCTTTTTATTTTCTTCATATTTGTACAACTGTTTTGATTTATAAGATCAGTAGGAAAATTAAAATATGCTTTTATTAGCATAAAAGATATATTGTTTGAACTAAACTAACTTTTAAGCAGATATATTAACATGATTGGAGAAAAACTATTGAAATTATTATTTTGCATTACATTTCTGAAGTTAGGCCTCATACAAAATCTAGCCAACTTCCAGTGTTCTGTATGAGATTTGTAAAACAGGGAAACAGAGTCCTATTTTAAAAACCAAGATAATTCAGTAGCTGAAGTATGAAAATAAGTAATTAGCCAAACCAATTAAACATTCACACAGACACTGGACTTGGAGTCACTATTCCTCTATTACCTTGAGTAATATATTCCTATGTTAATAAGGAGAAAGATAAAGACTTTCTCTAATGCCTTTTTGATTATGTTTGAAAAGTTTAAATACAGATAGATAACTAACAATTAATTGAAGACCTTGCTAAAGTGGTAATTTAATGTGCAATTATATCTTGAAATTGTTTGAAGTATTTTTCTTCTAAATAAAGCTATTTCAACTCTAAAACTCTAACATACTGCAAACAGAAGCCCTGACTGCATCATACAGAAAAATTTTCTTAATCACTCAGGAACATATTGTTCCTTGGAAATTCTACCAGAAAGTCATCAGCCTTATTAACCACCTAGTAAATGACTCCTGTTATGATTTTCAAGATGGCAGAATTGAAAACGCAAATGGATTGACATGCAAGGTTTCTGGAAAATTATTACTTAAAAATAATACTAATGTATTGCTTCTGCAAAAACACTATCCATTTTGCTGAAATTGTCTCATTTGTTTTAACCATGCAAATCAAAATATTTTATCATAAATTAACTGTTGTTGCTATTTGTCTGTTAATATTCAGGTGCTAATACTTATTAACTTAAATCTGAGGAATTAAGCAGCTGTTTTTGTTGAAACAATAGAAGAATTAGACTACAACTCTAAGATAAAGTTAATGTTCACATGTACTAACTAGTTTTCAGGCCTCTAGTGCAAAATATTAGTTGTACCTGCTCTAATTCTCCTGTCATCATCTTGTACATCCTGGTAGCTCTGGCGATGCATAGCAGCATATGAAATTTGATGTTGCAATTCTACACGGTCTTCTTCCGCTCTCAAAAGTTGAGAACGAAGATCCTCAACCTAAAATATATGCACAAGCATCAAATGTTTAATGAAAAACAGAACAAAGAAGTAAATACTATATTTTTATTAAACGCTAAAAAATATACTACACACAAAAAATATTTATAAATAAATCTTGAGAGTACTGCAGATGATAAACAAAAAGACAATCTACTTCATAATTACGGGCCATAAAATGATTATTCAAAATTAAAGGAAACCTTTTCATTTATGTTGACCACAGAGGAGCATTAATTTCTTTAGACCAAACGTAATGCTACTGTATTATACATTGCACTTGTCTTTTTACATAGCTAGTGAAAACGTCTATACAAATTTAATAAACAATACATTTTATTTAAATTGTGCTCCTTAAAAATACAATGTGTTTATTCATAAGAAACACAGGGGTTTTTCCACATTTTTTCTTTTCTATCATCTATAGTACAGCACTTACAATGATGAACTCATGTGCAGGAAAAATAAAGAAAATCCAACATGCTAAAGTTGAATTGAAGAAAAATACCTCTAATTCATATTACCCTATATTCCATGCACAGTAATTTAAATTCAAAACAGTAATATAGCTAAGTCAAACTTCTGCTAGACACACAAGTCAAACAACTAATGCTAAAAGATGAGAATGTCAATTGCTCCCTCCCTAGTTATTTCAGTCTTTTCATCAAGCTCCACTGAAAGAAGGATGTTTAGGAAAAAGAACTTTTTCCTAAAGCTATAATCCAGATTCCAACAAGTTTTGGTTTAATCATATGTGCATCAATAGCTATTGTTTAAAGCACACTTCAGATAGTTCTTCATGTATTTATTTATTTTTATTGCATGTTACAATATAGCAAATACTTATGGTCATTGATTTATCAGATTTCCCCAATTATAGCACGCGATTTGCGGAACAATGATTACTAACATAAAAGTTGTTCTAAAGCATACTATGAAAGCAAATTTCACATAATGTGTTTAGGTACTGAAAAGATACCATTACTACCTCTACTATAATTAATATATATGAACATATCCACATAAAGTTTGGACAGCAGAAAAAGTATAACGAGCTCAGTCCACATATTTTAGACACTTAAACCTGTCTTTCTATACCTCATTTTTGCCTTCACAAAACAATGTTTTCACAGTATGAGATAAGAATATTAAACAAAAAGACTCAGACACAACCTAATATCAAAACTTTAGGATTTTTTACCACACCAAAGCAGTTACCTGATGCAAAAGAGCTTCTCTACTACCTTCAGATTCACTCAACTTTTTCCGGGACTGCTCCAATTCCTGCTCAAGCTTTCATTTCAGAGGATGATGAAGAAAGAAAAGCAATGGATGCATCATAATATAAAAGCATATTTTAACATTTAATTCTGACACAAAAGAATCCTTAAAAATAAGCATCTATTTTAAATGAGATATAATATACCCTATATTTTCATTTGTCCAAATTCTTAAAGCAAACCTTCACTTGCACTAAATCCCTGCAATATTTATTTAAATTAAAAAAAGAGAATTTAACTTACAGTCTATAATTTTTGTACAACATTCTGCATCACATGAAGATACAAAGTCATTTATACTATCCAAAACAAAAATCACAAAAGCAAATTTTTACTGGGTTATAAAAGTAAAAAAATAGAAAATAAATTTTAACAACGTTTCAAAACCATTGTCCCTGGATTTGAAACATACTTTCAAACTCAAAATTAACAATGACTTAATATTTGAAGTCAACTTCAAAATTAAACTTTGTTAAATAGTTTATTCATACAGGTGTTAAAGATGACACGCATTGGTAGAACTGCAATTGGTAAAACCCCATGGGTTTCTGTGTTCTGCAAGATGATGTATTTGAATTATTCTGGAAAGAAGACAACTGAAAAATGGAAGTTCCCTGAATTTCATAAAATTTGGTTTCTTAAAAACATAATATTAAAAATGTGTAATCAGAAATACTCAGCAAACTGATGACCATAAAAAAAAAAAAAAGGAAACGAAAGCAAAAGCTACAAAATATTTTCTAATTTCTTCCATAAATAGTTCAGGTTATTACTTGGAAATAAATACAGGTTTTGACAGCAGAAATTGTTATTGTTGAGATTGCAATCTCAAGGAGGATGTTGAGAGCCTGGCAAATGGGCAAAGCAAACAGGACCAGCACTAAGGGAATGAAGAGAACAATGTAACTTAAAACACTGCATAAAGGCTGAGCATAAAGGGGTATAACTTTGAAAGATGCTAAACTTGAAGCAAGTGGGAAAAAACCTAGGAAAAGAGTAATACAGCTCTAGCATCCTGCTAGAATAGAAATACAATAAATCTTGTTTTCTGTGAACAGGAAGAGAGCAATATGGCAACAGTTCAGTAAGAGTAATTAATAATAACTATGGTGCAAAATAACTAGCATGAGTTAGTTGCAGGGATGAAGAAAAGCTGCTTTGAGCTGCTGCAAATAAGCAACAGCAGACTATACATAAATTCAGAGACAATGCAGAGAAAGAAATCAAGGATAATCTGTAAGTTATAAATCCGTCTGCCTGGCAGGATGGAAGAGTCATTAGAAGTAACATATTGTAACTGAAGAGCTTTGAAGGAAAAACACAAGTTCAGGATAGCTATATTCCCAGTGCCTTCTGATGCAGAAAAAAACCCCTCTGCCTTCTATTCTTAAAGAGAAAAGAGATTTTTGTCCTGCTAGTTTCTCAGAAAAAAGAAGCATATACTGTAACAGATGATGCTATATACTCATTTAAAACCACACAAAAAGGAAAAGATTAAATCTTACCTGGTTCTTTTCACTTTCATATTTCACAAGTTTGTTTCTCATGAGTTCTTCTGTTTCATCTGCTTTAGCATCTTGCTTCCTTAAAACCTTTAGAGGAGAAAAATATATTATAAACTTCATTATAAAACTTACAGAAGCCATCATTCCTAAACTGTTAAAATTAAAGAATCTGCTGATGCATTTAAGAAAGAAGATCTAGACAAAGGCTTTCTGTCTGCAGCTAATATTTCCACGTAGAGCCAATGTATATTGTTAAGAAAAGATAAATATAAGTCCATGCATACATAAACACACCCATGCAGAGAGCAGTGACAAATACAAAGTCTAAACCAGCACTAACATCCTTCCGATGTATAGAGCTCCAGACACTCAAGTTGACCCCAAACACCTTTAGATTAAGGTTTAAAAGGCTCAAGAGATCCCCTACAGCTGTGTACATATCAGAGAAAAAGAATATATTCTCTAATATAAAGTGTGCATGTTACAAAACAGAATGCACTCTAGTCAAAAAAACACTACTGTAAGGTTGTGTTGGAAGTCAAAAGGGAAAAAAAAAAAAGGTTATTTTTTCTGAATCTGGACAGATGCTTAGAGCCACAGAACTACAACTGAATCTTTCCTGATGAAAAGTTACCGACCTGATGTGCCCTACTTTGACAACAACAAAAAATAAAACAAATCCATGGGGACTTTCCCCATTTCCTCTCAGACAGAGGTATCTAAAACCTCATACGTACATTTTCTAAACCATCTTAGAAAAATAATAGTGCCTTAAATATCAACTTCAAAATCCTGTCCCTCTGCAAACCAACAGTATTTGCAGAACACAGCCAACCACTGGCAAAGGAAGCATCAGACATTACAGATATTAATGATATGTAATATCTGCAACATAGACATCCCAAGCTTAGATACCTCAAGCCATAACAATATCATTGGCTCATTTTAAATATCACTTAGAAACATCAGGTGAGAGAGATCAGTAGCCATATACTGATAATTTGCCATGAATTTCTGTAACTGTTAATAAATCACGTTTTTTAATCTATGCAACGGGACCAAGCATTTTTCACACTAGTCACAAATCAATTCATTAGGGACCTTAGCACAAATCTTTTACTTTCATTCCATATCTTGAAGCACAAGAACATCTACTCCTTCCACAATTACTTGCTAAAACAACAGAACAACAACAAAAACACACAGTCTGTCCAGAAAGAAATGTCTTCCCAGTCTGTCCTTCCCAAGCAGCATTTTCATCTTACATCTTAAAGGAATATCTCCTTTAACAAATACTCCTGAAATTTGTCCCTATAAATTGTGCAACTTCAATAATTTTTTAAACATTTTCTCTTCACTGTACACTGGAGAGCTATTTCTCTGTAAGAAAACAGAATACAAGACATTAATCAACTTCAGTGAAGCCAGGCTTTAGAAGTTTTGCCTTTAAAAGTAGCTTTTCGAAGAAAATAAATGGCTTTCTATACTTACCTCATTCTTATAACCTCACTTCAGTAAACATAAGGGTTTCGGTATAGTTTGGATTACTCTCCTGCTTGAACAGCTTACATTAAAAACTGAGACCATGGAAGACATTAATCACAACTATGCCACTGAAAATATTACGCCACATAAAGAGTTATACTTTTAGTCATACTGATCCCTAATCAGATAATAGAACACTGTAACATATTTAAGGTATTTTCCTAAGTATTCAGTGGGGATTTAAATCTATCATTCCAGCCAACTATAAAACCCAACATTGCACACAATTTACTGAAAAAGACTCTTGGGAGAAATCCCCAAAACCTACATGAACAAAACTCTAAGATCATCACTTCAGCTAATGCCATTTTTGCATTCCCCAAATTGATTGAGTTTTTGTTTTGAGTTTTTTTTGTGTTGTTTATTTTTAATGACCAGAAGTACCAATCCAGAACAGCATGCTTGGAATATATGATGTCTATTAACTGCAATCGATCTTCAGTATTACTAGCAAAATTAGAAGCTCTTATAGACAACTTTATGCCAACTTTATTTTTGGCACTAAATTAATAATTAACAGAGTACCAAAAATGTGTGTTTTCATGAACAGATTTGGCTAGAGAAATCAGAATCATAAAGAAAATATTAAAGCTGGGGTGGATTTAGGAATACTAGTAAAATTTTCAAAGATTATTCCAGCTGAAAACAAAAAGTATGTCTCTGCACCAGTAGTAGCATATTCTAATTCCCAGAAGAAACCATGGAAATAAATATGCCATTCCAACTTATTAAGGTTCACTGACTGATACTCGGGCTATTAAATGGGAATAATTTCAAACAAAAAGGCAGCCTGTATTATAACTGCTACTACAAATATAACCTTCAGTTTTATTTTCTGCATATTGTAAAAATAGCCCACAGCCATTTCATTTTGAGGAGAAAACCAGCTCATATATATATAGATAGATACACAAGAGTTAAAATACTGGGGGAAAAAAAAAAAAAGAAAAAAAAAGTGATGTTACAGTAAATTAAACAAACTGCATGTGCTCTTCTTCAACTGAAACATGCATTGTACCAGTAAGTGCCAGGTAGGCAGTTAAAATATCATTAAGAAATGGAAACATCTGGTCATCCATGGCCAGACAAATGTCAGCCGTTACTGACAATTCAGAAATTGCATAGGTAAAAGTTAACTCTCTGTTTTCCCTCCTTCCTGTAGTCCTTTTTAAATAATTCTCTTGTTGGTTTGTGCCACACTTGTTTTTTCTCCACTGAAGATCTCTATGTAAGTTTTTCCTTGGGAGGGGTAAAAGAAAAAACAAAACAAAACATGTAAATACCCAACCAATTCTTTGATTTCATTTGCTGTCCCCAAAGAAGGGGTTGGGGGAGTCAAATGTCAAAAATGGGAACTAGGAAAAGGATGCTAAGGACAAGAGTTCCACCACACTCGTCCCTGAAGGCTCACAAACTGCAGGCAGACACTGCCCAGAGAAGCTGAAGCACCAAGGAATGGGAACAGGCCTACAGTCAACAGATTCTCCTGCCAAGATCCTCCTCTGAAAGCATTAGTGGCCAGGTTGGTGTGGAGGAGACTGACAAAGAGGTTGATGAGTCCTTGGAGGGGACAGGTAGAGAGGAGGCCACAAGGAGGCAGAGAACTACCATGTGAAAAGGTCTTCACAGGATGGTTTTGGGAAGGACCAGCTAGATGTTCCACTGCCTGCCTAGGTGGTCAGGCTAGACAAACTTTTGATTTGACCAAGGAGAGCAATTCTTACAGGTCTTTATAAAGAGTTCACTAGCATAAGATAGCATTAGAATACAAATGTAACTGCTATACCGCAACTGAGTATACCTCATCCACATACATACAGTACCTATTGAACCCCAAAACTTCACAAACATAACATAATTTACTGCTTGATAGACAGATCAATTTTTCTTATACATGAGGAAAATTATGTGGAGGATTCTGGAACAACAGTTCTCAATCCTTCCAACTTATGATAATCTTTCAAGAGCAAATCATAACTTTTACAGCAATTTAAGCCTACTAACTTTTCTTAGGGTTTGGGTTTTGGTCTCAGTTTGGTTTTGCTGTTTCGGTTTTTAAAATAAAACCACATTTTTTGAAAGCTGTGCACAGACCACAAACTGAAGCTCGCTCTTTCAAAGTGAGACTGATCAGTGAGTTTTTCATACTACCAGAAACATACAAGTAGAACAGCCTCATGCTATAGTTTAAAGTAAGGCAAAAACATACCACATCCTAATCTGGATGAAAATACTTTCCCCTAACTTGCTACATTAATGACTAGCATGGCTCCAAGTATGCTCCCTAAACATACCAGCCAGGCATTTAAAAACAGACTGCCTAGCTATTTCAGTGACAGATATGTATGAGACTTGCTCAGGTTCCAAGACAGTCAGATTGAAACTACAATCAAAACAGAAACCATTGGCCACAGGTGGCGTAGCACAGAGCCAAAGAGCAAGTATCAACGATACACTAAAATAACCAGATGGCTCCAAGCACAGATCAAGTTTATGTTCGTCTAAAAAGATCAGTGATAAAGATATGAAAAAAAGAATGTTCAATAACGCTTTTGACCATCAGTTTACCCCACTCTCTGTCCACCGGCTTCTTGTAGTTCATAGTATTTGCAGTGGGAGGCAAACAGAATCTAAGTATACAGCAGCACAAAGATAAAGTTTAAAAATGCTTCCTGACCTACCCAAGTTGCTAGCTTAAGACATAACTGTAGTCACTGCCTCACCACAGTCAGTGGATTCAAAAGGTTCAATAAGGATGATGCTGTTCACCTAAAGCACGCAAAGCATGAGCACATGGATACATTTCACCAAAATTCCGGAAGCCAAGCACGGAATTTTGTAACGCCATCCAGGACATCCAAGGCACAGAAAAGCTGCCTACAGCCCATTTTTAAGAATGATACTTGATCTTCTTTTAGAAAATAGATGCATAAATGCAAACAAAAAGTAAGAGGTGATGGAGCCTTTATGTTCAAAAAAAACCAAACAACAAAACACTGAGGAATCTCAAAATAGTTTTCATTTACACAACAAATGCAGTTGTTAAGTCAATTCATGTATACATGTCAATGCCACTGGCAAGATGAGAATACTTGTTCTTTCTAATCCGAAACAAGCTTTTATTAGGAATACAGAAAAACATTAAGATATACAATTTTCATTACTTTGTCTGCATATTGCTATTTTCTAATTTGCAGTAACTGCTGTTTAAATGCACCAATACACACTAAGGTAAAAGATACATAAAAATGTAGAGAAAATAATTTTTATCTAACTACAGCACAGACAGACTACAGATTCGAAATAAAAAGGCAAATTTAAAAGTTAAAGATGTAAAATACATCAAGCTTTCTTAATCGTCAGTATGCAACTAGATATCATCCTGGTTCATAATCAGTCTACAATTGTAATAATACTACCATACAAATTAGAAGTTTGCACATTATACAAAAAACTACAGAAATAAAAGACAGATGAGAAAGGCCAAAACAAAAGTATCATCATGTTCTGTTAGACCCTGAAAATATATAATTTAATAACTGCTATTTAGGAAGATGATTCTCTTAAGACGGTAAAACACTGACAAATAGTGGTCTGTTACAGGTACTGCACTTTAATCAAAAATAATAGCATTTAAGCCTCACAAACTTCACAAGATTTCTCAATTAGAGCAACTACAGATCACATGCAAAAGTCAAATTTTATTTTATTTGGTTTGAAATGTGTAAAAGGCAAACTAATGAAAAAATTGCATCATTAAATAGCCACAAATGCTTTAAGTAGCATTTCCATGTAAATCATTCAGGCCATATTAAATGACAGGATTTCAAAACTCAGTCCAAACACTACCCTCCTTTCCAGTAATGTTACTTGGGAAGCATCTTTGAGAAATAAATGAAAACAGAACTAGACTTCAACAGAACATTACATCCTTGCAATGATCACCACAAGACTGAGGCCATTGACAGAGCTAAGAGTCCATCTAACTCACAGTTCAAATTACAAAGGACAAGAAACAAAATAACACAGTAACAAGCCCAAGATTATGCAGAAACATGTTTCCTTCAACTAACAATTGTAGCAAAATTTATTCTCACTAGGCTATGTGAAAACACACAAGGCAAATCAAGTACATTCTTTCTAAAACACAGTAACTTAAGCTGTATTTTAGAAAAGGGTTCCTTTTGAAAAATAACTTACAAAAATAAAATAGAATTTACAGGAGAAAGGATTAAACCATCTTAATTCATAGCTGGACACCTTAGGGGAATAGAAGGTGTAGGATGTACTTAGTATTTCATATTCATTTTGCATGAAATTCAAAAGATGAGCTACCGAGAATAAAGGTATCCAGCCTGAAGGCTCATGATCACATAGACTATGATAATTCACATCATCTATGAAAGATCATATGAAAATTCTTTGAACTACATTTGAACTCATTCAGTTGAATTCAAGTTTTCATTCTAAGGAAACTATAGCAGTGTCAATGCATCTTTAGAGATTACAAGTTATCCTCCCTTCAAAAGGATAAAAAAAGATTGTTCCATTCTGCAGATAATGCTATTAAATCACACCAACTCATTGCATTAAGCATCCCTTCCTCAGACTGAAGGTACAACTGAAGAATCTAGAAATGGATGTAGGCATATTAAAGAGCAATGAAAACTGAAATTCAGTACTCTAGTTCTTTTCACCCACTAGGATATCCACTGGGGGAAAATTAAACAGTAAGTCATTCTGAAATACTAGCAGAAGGATTACAAGCCTTTTGATAAACATTATTTTTTATCTATATCAAAAAAAGCATCTCATCTTCTAAAATATGACGTCCTTGAACAGTCTCTAGCTTTACATGAAATACATAGCATCATTCTAACTTAAGATTCCTCAGTATCACTGCACAGTATACTGCCTTCCAAAAAGCTATGTTGCAAATACTTAAAGTGAAAACAAAGGAATTGCATATTTCTTCTCAATTATAGTATTCTATTGCACAGATAGAGATAACATTGCAAATCATATCTTAAGGGGAGTGAAAAGTTACACTATGTTAAGACATAGATTTTCCAAACAGGAGTAAAATTAGAAAGAAAGAAGTATTTTTCATACATTTTCTAAAAAAGCAGAAAAAAAACTAATAGTTGTCTTAAATTTTAATTTATATTCTAAACATTTTTATTTATTACATAAACAATATTTTATATTTCATCAGGTATTGCTGAATGAAAATGAAAAGCTGTCTAGCCACTACAGAGCTTTTGATTGGTTGTTGAAATAAATTAAAGTGTTCATTTGCATGAGCAAACAAAGTTTAGTTTTTAGAAAACAAAGTGTTTTAATTGAGAAAACCCAGCTCATGACTTGCTTTTGTTTGCTAGGGTTTTCAGGAAGGGCATAGGGGTTAGGTTCTTAGAAGATTTGTAGCAGTTCCCAAAAAGGTCTAAATATAGTCAAGACAGTATCACGAAGAACTGACACTGTACTTGGTATCATCTGGTCATCAAAACAAGCTGAGCTGGACTGAGAGTTAAAAATTGTGCCAAAGATATGAGCACTTTGCCAGTTTGACAGGTACGGGCTCACAAATGCAACACATTCCTAACTAAATCCTAAATACACAGGAAGCTTTCATTTGCATACCTCTTGCAATTGAAGAGACATGTGTCCCAACTGGTCCTGGCGCCTTTCTACGAGCTGTCTTTCAGCACGCATTTCTTCTTCTATCTCCTGAAGTCTTCTCTCTACCCGTTCTGATACCTTCAAAAAGGAAAAAAAAACCATGATGTAGGAAATTGGTGTGTCTTTTAATACACGCAAAAGTATCAAAGGCAAAAAGGTAAATAGAGTATGGGGCAAAAAGAAAACAGAACATAACTTTTATTTTATTAAAGAAGATATAGAATGGTAAAGACAACTAGTTATAGTACTTCTGTGTACTCCAGAAGCTCTCCAGCAGAGAACGTTATCTTGCTAGCAATATCCTCCTTTAGGTGTATGCATATTTTTCTCTACAGTGGTGGTTCTACTCAAGCGTTAAATATTTCAATCACGTTTAGAGCAGCCTGATGTAAGGCTGCAATACAAAAATCTCAGCCTCTCTGTCACAAGCCTGATAACCTCTGGAAGGACATTTCTTTCACATCTCCAGTCTGCAAAACAGACCAATGTTTGCCTTTTTCATGCTCCAAAATCTGTGAGTGAAAAGTAGTAAACAAGAACTAAGTACATGAAAACTACTATTACAACACAAAATAATTACATCACTTTAAGCTTTTTTCCCAATATTTTGTGAATCCATGTACAAACTAATACAAACAACAACAGGTATTTATTAAAGCAATTTGGATTATGAACATAAAAGCTCAATCATAGACTAGAATACCAGAATTACTTCATTTTTGCAATTCAAGCTGCTAGCAAACAGCACCCTCTTGAGGCAGCAAATTAAATTTATTTTGTTGAAGATTAGCAAGAAAAGATATTTATATATCATTTCCTCCCCACCTTAAAACTAATTATTTTAAGAAAACATTAGAAAGCAATATATCTATTACCAAATGGTATTTAGATAAAAAGAGAAAGGCATCAAACACCCTTCAACTACTAGTTTCTGATGTATGTGGATGTGAATAATTTCTCATCTTTCTCCGTTAAGCATACTTCCATTAGCACTAGGCATACACACGGATAGAAAATTTTACCATGAGCAACACAGTTATGTAGCAACAGAAACACAATTAAGGCTCCATTTGTGTTCTGGGCTTCACAAGGTTTAACAAACAAAACACTTTTTCTCTTTAGAACACAATACACAGCTTGGAAAACATTTCTTGTTTGTGTGGCCAGATGAATAGTCAGCTTACAGTCTGGAATATTGCATTTTCTACTAAAGCCATCAGGAGATGCCTGGTACTGCATCAAACCATGCTCTTTCATGTAAGTTATCAAAGCTCTGCAGTCATAATCCAGAATAATTACTTACTAAAAGCTAATGTATAGAAGATAAAGACCACCTCACTATGTTTGTTTTTGTCATGTACTACTTAATGTTATTTCTCTAATTTCATAAAATTCTCCAGCTAACAGAAACAATGATACTATATAGCAGGAACAGAAAATAACTTTGTCATTAAATGTGTTATATCTTTGCTGAAAACCAGGAAATAAACTGACATCCTTTTCCCCATACATACCTAAGATAAAGAAATGAAACATTAATGTTTGTACATTTTTCTAGAGTTTTGACTATGTGTTTCTGAAGACATGAGCTTTCTCAGCTCTCTCGTGCACATTTTTCAATGAAGCAAGTGAGCACTAAAGTTATTAAGAAATACAATGCATACTTTTGACTTGACAGAAGATTCAAAAGTAACATCACCCCCAACTATGACCTTCCAAAGAAGAGTTCGGTAACTTCTTCACTGTCATGGGTCTAGCATGCCCAGCAGATAACATGACATGAGGCAGCACTAGACAAGCTTTAGATTCCTGCAAACTTCAGATTTCATTACAAATTATCACTAACTCAAAACAAGAGAGTAATTTTATCAGGTGATTTGCCTTGCCTCTTTGCCTCGCCTTCCTTAAACTCATTCCAGAACACAACTGTATTATTCCTAACAAGGTACTAAAAAAGATGCATTATATATCATTATATTTGTCACGTCCATGGAAATTTCAGAATTACAGACATAATGCTCTTTAACAAACAAAAAAAAAAAACCCACAACCAAAACAAACCACCAAACATTTTGATGCCACTTATAATCCCTATTTGCTTCCCATACTTCATACATTGGTATGGTAGTGGTAACACCTTGGCACTTCAGCAAGGCATTATCTCCCACAAGAACTCTGTTCCCTGTTTTTGTAGCCTCTCTGACCTTCCTCAGCTTGTCACAGAGGCTGTGACATACAACAGTAGGGACTTAAAAAAAAGAGAATTAGAAACAGTTAAGTGTTAACTCATTAATTAGTACATGCAAAGCAAACTCAAAAACATACTTGTCTCCTTTGTGTCAAATGACCCTGACTCAGGACATTTCTACAATCAAAGTATGTATCTTGACTTCTGAATGTTACCAAAAATCTTAGTGCAGACAAGTGGTTCCCTGAAGAGCAGTACAAAGAATATGGAAGCTCTACATAGTGACATAAAATACTAGCACTAAATTACTGCATTCAGAACATATTAGAATGTGATTTCAAGCACGCATTTTTAGCAACACAGACTATCTGAATGACAATGATGACACTAGAGCTGTGTCTCCACATAAAGATTTCAGGTAGCAGCAAAATCTCTGAAAGTGGCTTAGGCTATCAAAAATTCCTCCCCTCCCCTGCAATTAAACACAAAGAACACAAACTAAACAGAAAACAAAAAACAAACTTAACACAATTAAACACAAAACCAAGGTGACATTTAAGTCATGCAGATAAATACAGTCTTGTGGGAGACGCTGGATGCCTACTGTCCAAAAAGCACCATCCTACTTATTGAATTTTTCACCTGTTTTTCAGCTTTCCATTGTTATTTCTAGTGCACAAGTCCCGCTAACAGAAATCTATTTCAACAGATTTTCGCTGCCTTTCTTGTTATGACCCATTTTATCATCAATGCATTCTTGAAACAGGAGTATTAAAATCACAAAAATAGCAAACTTTTTTCAGAGATATAACTTTAAATATTTTTAAACCTTTTCCTCATGGCAAATGATAATGTGTGCTATACCTTTTATAAGTAAAATCCTTATACCGGACCTTCTGAAGGACAGTTCGTTATCTGGCAATAATCCTGGCCCTCTAAGCTGTCATAACCACAGTAACTCCATGCAAGACCCATTTCACTTGACATTGCTGTCTTTTTCCAGAGATGGTCTACAACCATTTTATAACAGCACCATCTCAATTAAGCATCTACTTAACTTGAACAAAACTGTGCTTCAATGAAGTTGCTTTTTATGTATAAAGATCAGCATCTTGTGTTATTTGGGATTTGCTTCTATCCAAGAGATTGCAACAAAATGTCCAAGAGGGCTATCTTACATCACCATAAAGTAAGTAAATATTCTTTCAATTGCTTATATGTCTGTATGGACATTCTTCTAGTAAACATCCAAACCCTTTTCAAGAAGAAAGGAATCTCACAAAATCTCTAGTTAAGAAAGAGATTTTGATATAGAGAGTTGTACAACCTCCAAGGCTTTTTACCAAAACTGCACATAGATTCTCAATTACAAGGCCATGGAGAGTGCTTGACTTGAAACAAGTATCCAACTATGCCTGTGTTGTACACTTCATTCAATGTCTGTGTTGTATACTTCCAGCTTTTGATGTCATCTGGTTTTTATACTGGGGTGGAAAAGATCTCTTTACAGTCAAAATTAGTGTGACCTGATTATGTGGGTCTTAAAGTATTCAAATTCAGCATCAAAAAGGCTCTAAGAATCATAAACTCTAACAAAAATAAATTCTGAACTAGTAACTCAGGAGAGCTGCAGTGCCTTAGACCTTTATCATCACACACCTACATAGAGGCAATTTTCAAACAGCACCAATTATACCAAACTGTAAGAATCCAGATATATGTCTCTTAAAAAACAAAGACTTAAGGACACTGAACTGAAAAGAATGTTTCTACCATGAGCGCATCCTGTGAAATTATCAAGATTTTAAGTTGACAGTTTATTGCCAAGAATCACACAGTAGAATATAAATACAAGGATGGCAATGCTCAAGGTGATAAACACTTCCAAGTGAAGTCATAAAGGCACTAAGGACAAAAGTTCTGGCACAACTTTGCATAAGGAAGTTTTGAGAAAAAGAAATATTTCTTCTTACCCAACTCACTTTCACCAATGACAATCCATTCTGAATTAAGCAATCTCATCAGAAGAATTTCTAAATGCAAACATGTGCTAAAGGATATCAAATATCTACAATAATAGACCCTTATTTCTACACACACTCTAATCTCATGCTTTGCTAAGCACACCGTGAGTTATGTTTCTTCTTAATATCCATACTAAATTCCTCTTTTGCATCTACCTCATCTCACTCATTCTGCCAGCCTCATAAGGGAATAGGAGATCATTAGGCTTTGAACAAGGGCAAATGATCCACACCTTGTATCAGAGAGTTGCTACCACTAGTAGTGTGGAATTGGCCAGATACAATCAGTGTATTAAGTCAGAATTTTTCAGCCCGAAAAGTAACACTCTGAAAAACCTCTGAAGAAATAGAACAACCTCCTGAAAGAAAATTAGGGATGAAAAAGTAGTTAGATTTAAAAACCAAACAAATAAAGAACCTATGACAACAACAAAATAAACCAAAAAAACACATCAACCAAAACATACACACACAAAATAATTTTAAAAAAAACAGATCACCAAAAAAGTGGCAGCTCCTCTCACACTATATAATCTATTTGAAGAACACCTTGCTGTAGGGCAAGATCATAAAGATATGCAAGTTGTAACAAAGGCTGGACAAGTTCCAAAAAGAGAAATCCACAGAGGAATTATTACTCAGTACAGAAAGCACACAGATCACCTCCAGACCAAGAAGCTCCTAACTCACAGGTGATTAGACTACTCTTGTACAGAATCATCACTAGACGACTTTCAGTTCTAATACTGTACACTAAACTTCTACTTTTTGACCATTCATCATACATGGCTAGACCTTTCCTAACTACCTGTTTCTTCCACAAACTGAACACCCACAATTATTTTATCTTTTCAAGGAAGTCTTTGAATTAGTGGCCTTATTTTTCTTTCCCTTTTTCTTTTTTTCCTCTCCTCTTTCCAGTCATCTTTCCATTTGGCCAATGCTCTTTATAAAATCAGTAAACAGCAATGAGCAGAATATTCCATCTGAATTCTCACCAGTCCTACACAAAAATCATCTCACTGCAGCTTACTGCAGCATCCGTGTCTTCACTAAAAGAATATCAATGAACATTTCAGTTTTCATAGCTTTATTGAATGATAATGTTCCCTCCTAACTAAGAGAATTAATCTTCTGATATTCCCCTTACCACTAACAAAGTACAGAAGACTTCCTTGTTACACTTCACCTCTCTCATTTTTTGCTCCTCTCAGGTCAAAAGTTGCAACATTCAATTCTACATCTTGAACCCCCTACTGCAGGAGGACAAAGAGCTAGTTATTTCTTTCATTAATGAACAGACAGTGGATGCCTGCATTCCAGAGGACTGAGGAAGGTTTGTTTCTCTCATGCAAAGGCATTAAACAGCTGTAGTGTAGCCAGTTGTAGCAGCTATTTTCTTGAGAATGACCCTGGTTAAAACTTACTGAGTTTGCTATTTTCCTGGTACATGAAAGAAAAAATAAGTATACTGAGCAGTCTGCTACAAGAAAAACACAGCATTTTGCAATTATCAAGAATTCTTTATCAGATAAACTTACTTTATCCCACCAGGCTACTAAGAGAAATCAAAACTAACATTCTAAGACAACCCAGTCCTACTTTTCTACCAGCTGACAAGGCAAGTCTTCTCCCCCTGATGGACTGTATCCCATCAAGAACATTACTGGTACATAGATTCTCTTGAATCAGTGTCCAGCTTAATCTAGAGTCTGGAATTAACACAAGTATATTTATAAAGTCTGCTGGTAACAACAAGTGGTCCATGCCAACAATATTGTTATCAGTGACGAACACATCACTAATCCCTTGAGAGCATTTAGTACCAATTCATGCCATTTTAGGGCAAGATTTATCACCTACGGGAAAATAAGCACATATAACACTTGCTCTGAAAAGTCAGCATTGCTGCCAACATCACAATAAATACTTACATAAAGCATACACTCTAGTCTTATGTGTCAAGAACTACCTACAGGATTCTCACCTACTAATTACTGGGGTGATTCTCAACTTCTCTTGTTCCTATAGCAATATGCTCTTTGACTTCCATCTCAATAGCAGATCTCTTTCAGATTTAAGGAACAGACTGCAGTTAGTCTACTTCCAGCTGATACAGGAGACAAAAAAGAAAAGACTGCCATGGCTGTCCTGCCTCCTTTGATACATTTTGTCACAAAGCCTTCAGAGAAGAGTGCAGCCCAAAGTGACTCCTTCCATTTTGCTACACAGACAGTAAGGATTGAAAAGGACAGGGAGGGAGGGAGGGAGGGAGAAGAAACAACAGTATTTATCATCATAACATGGGAAAGTTTGTACCTTTCCTAAGGTAGCTTCAACAAGTATAATAGCATTCAAACCAATGTTCACAGTTAAAAAGCAGCTTTATCCAAGGCCGTAGATTTTGAAACAGAAAAATTCACAACACACACACCTGTAAAACACTTTTACTTAAAACAAGTACCTAAAATATAAAACTTATCTTGCTGATTTCATTATTGAAGGGTAACATTTCAACAACCTACAGTAGCCCAAATAAGATCATGTTCAGATACACATACCAATATGTGGTACTGCTTACCAAAAGACACATTAAACTAGAAGCCCACGTCCCGCTTAGAATACTAAATATAAATAACCTTTTCATGTTAGTCACACTCACCGTTTCTTGTCTTTGGGACTCTGTGAGCTTTTCAGACAATTCTTCCAGAGTCTTTCTTAATTCAGCATCAGTCCTTCATAGAAAAATATAAGTAAAACCATATTCTACAGTGCAAAAACTAAGCAACAACCATGATAATTTTAAGCAGCAACAACCTCTCAGAATTTTTTGCTACTCCAATTTGTTCTACAGCCTATTCATAATAATTTACAGCATAATTAGAAACAAGCTTCAAGTGGAAAATTCATGATAAAAAGCATTTCCATTCCAAGTGGAGAAACAGAGCATGTAAATATCAGCTAGGTATCAGGTCAACAAGTACAAAATTATGGATACATCTAGACAGTCCTTTTGAGTAGTAGTTTCCTACTAGGAATTAACAGTCTAGTCTTTATTGCTATTCAACAAAGCACCACATGTTGAGAAAGTATATACATTATGGCCTGAAGGAGAGCTCGCCCTGAAGAGACTCCAGTAACAAGAACAAATTAGGAGCAAAGCTGTAATAAAAGAAATTCCCAAGTCCTTGTCATTTTGTCCATATACTAAAAAAAGCTGAGGAAAGCCCCATACACTACACAAACTGGAAGTGACGGGTGTTATTTAGATTTATAAATACTGCAGAAGATGACATAGAACAAGCAGTTCATAATACTGCTTTCATCTACATGTTGCACAATCCCCCATTCTCCTCAAATTTTTTTTTTTAAATAAAAGAGTTTAAGAATTATTTTCCACACTGTTCTTCACATGAAATTGTATTCTGTTTATACCGATTTCTTCTTGAAAGCTCATGACTGATGTCATCTCCCAGACGAACTTGCTCACTGCTGAGATCTCGAAGAGACTGGTGGAAAGAATGCAGCTGTAAATAAAAGTACACAAATTAATCCAAGGCTTAGGAACCCTTTCTTTCTGAGGTATTCCAAAAATACATATCTACACATATATACATCTTTTAAAATGAAGCAGAAAAAATAAACTACAAAATTATAAAACTCCATAAACTGTAGTTAAGCCTAGATGACTGGATGAGGCTTGCACGCTTCTATTTCAATCAACCCTTCATAATACTTGTTCATTGAAGTTTAATTTTCAGTACCTTATTTACTAAACCAAGTTTCCTAACTACGGTTTTTTTCTGTGGCTCAGACCTTGGACACTGCGCCACCTTTTTAATCTAATGCAAATCAAATTACAAGATCTGAACAGGTAAAGTCAGGATAGACACATTACATGCTGATAGACGCTAGTACAGGTGTTCCCCCCAGCTATATATGTTACTGTAAATAGATGGCATAGGAAATTGAAACAGAACAAGCAGAATGGTATGACACATTCAGGAACTACAAAGAACAGGTATTTTATCTTGCCCAAGACTTTACATACCTTTTTTTCAGAGCTTGGGAAAAAACCAAAAACTAAAACAAAAGCACACATCTACTCTCCTCAGTAAAACCTCCCATTTCCCCAATTCAGCAGGCTCTCAATTTATCATCAAAGTTTTGGGGAGCAAATAAAAAAATGAATAGGTCATTCTTTATCCATGGGATAGAAAGTGACAGTTAATCCATCCTAATCCAACCTATTGCTGTCAACAGTTCCATGGCCAGAATCATTGTTATGAAAAACCCTGATTTATAATATTCCTTTGTTCTATGCCCTAGATTTAAACCACCTGGATCTTCCACAACCAAGCTGACTGCCCTCAACATTCAGACACAGGCACTACCACCTCCCCTGTGTGATTAACCAGAAATTTCAACCTGACCTGAGAGACTGAAAAAGCACAGCATATTTTCAAAATTTATGTGCTAAGAAGGAAAGGAACTTATATGTGTTAAAAGACCATTTGGATCAAAAATTACTTTAGCTAGAAAAAGTCAGAATGGGAATAAAGAGACAGCAGTTACAGAAAAAAGAAAAAGCCACAACTTTAGTTAAACAGTACTGCTTTATCTCTGCTCTAATTTCTACTATGATCAAGATCAATGACGACTTCTAGTTCATAATTCCTCAAAGCACTATAATCTTCCTACAAAATAGTTAATGAAGAAAAAAGAGCTTTTCACTCGCAGAAAAGCAAGAATAAGGAATAAACCAGCAGTTTCATTAAAACTGGAAAAAAAGGTTTTTGCCTACCTAGTACTTAATACAAATGAGGAATTTTGTATGCAAATTTCTAAGATATTTATAGAGTATCTAGAAATAATCCAAACAGTCCTCAGGTTTTTGGATGGCTGGGAGGAAATATTTCCATATAACATTATTTCCTTCCAAGGATGAATTGCCACACTAATCTTGGGGAAGGAAGGAATAGGGAGAACTAGATTGAAAGGACTATGAAACAGGGTTAAATAAAAGTATAGGGATTTCTATAGCTTCCCAAAAAGTAAACTGAGAAAATGTATTATAGTTAAGTTTAAAATTATTTGGAAGCTGAGACTGATTTAATAAAGTCAATATGAACATCTTACAATCAGCTTCTTTAATATTAGTCTACACAGAGGGATTCACTGAAGCAAGTCTAGCCACCCTGTCTGAAAGAGCAAAAACAGGTAGTGAAATCTCTTTACCTGTAGAATAACAGAAACACTATAAACTTATCAATTAAGGTAATTAATTTATTTTTTCTGAAGTCTGCAAGCAGCTACACGTTAAAGGGTATGAAAATTACAAGTGGCACACAAATCTCTTCCTCCCATCATTTGCCTAAAGTACAAGGTCAAATTATCCCACTCACACATCAGACGGTTAACTAGGATGAAGAACTAACTGGCTCAAAATCAATCCAAGCTACTGAAGTAAAAGCAAAAGCACTAAGGCCCTCTCCCATTTACTAAATCAGAATAATCCCTTTCACAGCCTCACTGAACTTCAGCATGAAGGTGAATGTTAATCACAGAATTGTTAGGGCTGGAAGGGACCTCTGGGGATCATCCACTCCAACCCCTCTGCCAAGGCAGGGTCACCTAGAGCAGGTGACACAGGAGCTTGTCCAGGTGAGTTTTGAATGTCTCCAGAGAGGGAGACTCCACAACCTCCCTGGGCAGCCTATGCCAGGGCTCTGCCACATTCACTGTAAAGAAATTCTTCCTGATGTTGAGGTGGAACTTCCTGTGGTTTAGTTTATGGCCATTCCTCCTTGTCCTGTTGCTGGGCACCACTGAAGAGAATCTGGCACCATCCCCTTGACACCCATGTCTGGAATATTAATATGCATTAATGAGATCCCCTCTCAGTCTTCTCCAGACTAAACAGGCTATTCAGAGATTACTTTTCTTTGTCCCAGATGGCCTAAAAAGTAGAGAGATTATTTTCATATTTTACTTTTGATATCACTACCATATGCATCCTTTTCTCTACAACGATTTGCATGAAACTTCATGACAGATACAAGAGGTGACTGCCTAATGAAAAATAGCAGATAACATTGAAAGCACACTTCATTGCTGAAACACTCTTAGCTGCATCTCCAGTCACCTCATTTAATGTAAGAGTAAAGAGTCTGGTGATCGCACATTGACTATTTGGGAAAGCAACTCCCATTAGTGGTCTGTACCTGGTCCACATTTTGGTCCTCATTGACAAATCGAACACTTGCAGATCGAGACCTTCGATGTTTATTGCCCTGTGATACTCTGTAATCCCTGAGAGAAGAAGTGGGCAGGAAGTGGCGGTTCCCTATAGGCAATAGGAGATAAAAAAAAATAAGTAGGAAGACAAAATTTTGTATGGGAAATTTCTCATTTTGCTTCACAACAAACACATGTTTTGTCTGGACAACATCCTTCTAGGTCACAAAATAACTACTAAATGACATAACATGCATATGACTCTTTCAGATCCTCTCAGGATTCTTCTTCAATTTAAACATTTCTTACCCATGATATACACGTATTCCAGAATGAGAAATTGTCTCTCCAGGGAATAAGTAGTTTTTCCTCAAATTTTATTTGCCCAAGCAACTACTTTTTTCTCCACGTGAATCTATCAGAGCTTCTAACTAATATATTTCAGATCTTTTACATAGGAATGAAATTTTAAGAGCTTTCTACCAAAATATATTAATTACTAGCTCTGGAAGGAATACTCCTCCCAAACATACATTTTTCTAAAATATAATAAATTTCCTGAGACATACAAGAGAAAAGTCCTACTTTTTTGTGGGTGTTGAAGGTTGAGGGGTGGTGGAATTTTGTTCCCATTCCTGTTGCTAAGTTACTAATGGCAAGATACTTAAGGACTATTAACTTTCTTTATAAGAGACAAAGCGCTGGCTTCGGTGTGGGGAGGGGAGATCTGGTCATCCTGACAAACTCAACTTGACCGCCTGGAACGGGACAGGCAGCAGTGGGGAACTGCAGGCTCCCTTCGGCTGCAATTGCAGGAAGGTTTCGGGTCTGCACTGCTTTCTTCTCATTGGTGAGTGACCCTTCATCTGGGAAGGGGACAATCCTGGAGGGCACATCCTCCTGGCTGCGCCAGTCCTTTTCTGCGGAGCAGGTCCGGCGGCCACCACCCCGCGCTCTCCCTGTGGGAGCACTGCCACGGCTGGGGAGTCCCTGCCACCTTCTACCGGCAAGCCCGGCTGGGCTCGTCTCTGCCGCCCCTGCTCCCTGCTCTGAGCTCCTGCCCCACGTCTGCTGCACGCCCGCCATTGCCCTGCCCGCCCCGCCCCGCCCGCTGCCTCTGGGCACTTCAGCACTGCCCGCACCCACAGAGCTGACCGCGCCACAGCGCCCCCTGCAGCTGCGCGGGAGTCATCGCACCCGCCCTGCCCGGCCGGGAGCCCGACAGCGCCCCTGCCGGCTGGGACCGGAACTGCACCGAACGGGAAAAGCGCTTGGCAGCCCAGAGACTTCTGTCACCGCATCTTCTGGTTCTTGATTGTTTGTTTGTTATTGCTACTGTTGTTATTGCTTGTTTGCCTTGCCATAGATACTAGTAAAGAACTGTTATTCCTTTCCATGTATCTTTGCCTGAAAGCCCTTGATTACAAAGTTATAATAATTTGGAGAGAAGGGGGTTCACATTTGCTGTTTCTAAGGGAGGTTCCCACCTTCCTTAGCAGACACCTGTCTTCAAACCAAGACAGTGGGTCATAAATTGGTTCTGTTTTTTGTCTTTTCCACTGTTTCCAAACATCCATAATCTCATGTATTTAAAATTTTAATTTCCTTTTTGCTGTAAAGCAAGTTTCAGAAGCTGCAATATCTTTTGGATTTAACTTTAACTTGGATGTTCCTACAACTTATGCATGGGAAAATTTAATTTTCTCAGCTGAAAGAACCAACATTTCATTTAGGTCTCTTGGGACACCAGCAGAAAATACTATGTGACAGAAAGCTGGAAAAATTTACCACATAAACAACTGCATAACTTAATGCAGGTCTCCTAAATTTTAAACTGACTTTCTTTGAAGTATTCAATGACTTTCCATGCCACTATCTCTATGCATTTTTCTTAATTTCCTCTTTGCATAACAGATATGACATAATTTAAGCATACTCAAGCCCTATAAGTATTATACCTGACATTCCTTCACCATCCAGGTCACTGGGACATAAGCTTGAAAGAGATGCACTTCTCATTCCAGAGTTTCGTGATAGTCGCTGGCTCCTTAATTGACCTATAGATTGCTCCAGTGTTTCTTTTAACTGCAGAAAAGTTATAATTTATTGAAATATGAACACAGACCTATTTTCTAAAAAGCATGAAAAATATTATTTATTAAAAGTCATTAAGAGAATAAAAACTATTTTTAAGCCAAGTACAGCTATGAATTAATAACAGCTTTTCTTCAATATCTCATATATCACATTCCTGGAATTACAGCAAAACATGCTTCCAACATTGGCAGCTTCAAATATCAAGTTTCTTAAAACAGTGGTGCACCATGTGGTGCACCACCACGAAAACTCAAAAGTTTGTCTCCTACAACCAAAATAAGATCTATTTGCCAGCAATGTTCAATAACAGCCCTGCAATACCCAGAAAATAACTTCAAAGAAATTATTTTTTTTACTGGAATTTTTCTACCAGCCCTACCTGGAATCAATTTTACATATGGCTATCAAATTTCCCTAAGCAGCTTTACTGCAACCCCTACTTTTAGAAGTTTCACTTCCAGGAAAAGGAAGCCATTCCCAGTTTAAGAGTACAGAACCAGCTCTATTCAAAAATTAGTTCTTCATTTTTCAAACTTGCATCTCATTTTCCACAATTGCATTTGCTAAATTTGGTTCTTAGCCACTTGCTTTGTCACACCTTTATTTGACAATCCACAAAACACCAATTTCTAGAGGTCCTCCTTTTTCTAAGAGAAGCTTGTACGCAACGGTTAAATTGATGCTTTACTGTTGCAAGAGAAACTTGTACATGACAGTTAAATTCAAGCTTTACTCCTGCAGAATTATACACTGTGGTGGATCTCTTTCTCTGAAGAAAACGAGCTTTCTTTTCTACACATTTGCTTATTTGCTCTCTCTCTCTGCCTTCAGATGTAAAATATTCCTACATTTCATATGCATCTGTTTCAATACAGCACCTGATGCAGTTTGTTTGTAACCAAATTGTAAACCTCTCTTGCCCTAGCAGCACTAATTTGTTTTGCTTTCTCTATGATACCCATTTTCAAACTTGTAGAAGATTCATATTTCTTAGAATTTTCACCCTTTCTGCAATTTAGAGCAAGCTGGTCAACAGATACAGAAACTGTTGTAGAATGACAGGAAAAAAAAGCTACACCAGTATGATCACAATCCCACTCCCTACTATAATTCAGCTTTTATCTTATCACTTATTCATGCAAAAGAAACATGCTCCCTAATACTCCGTTTCAGCTACACATCTTGTACTTGGCACAGTACCATAACAATCTACCAGCTACTTATAAACCAGAAAAGTAATGAAGCCTACAAAACCTGTCAGAGTTTCACTGTATAACACATTACTATATTATGATTTAGATTGCTCAACTAAATATGAAAAGTTTCTGTTTACTGCTATTTAACTCCTTATATACTGTGTCCATTCATACCAAGTTTTCAGCTATGAATTCTATTAACAGAAAAGACCCAAGAAGTTAAGATAAACTGAAAGTTGCTCACAGTTGTTATTGCTTTGGTTTGTTCCTTGTTGTATTCTCTGTATTGTCCTAGCAAATGGTCAACATGTCTTAGATTTCTGTTGGTATCCTTAAATAAAAAAGTTTTAGAAAAAAAGTCAAAACAGAAACCTCCTCTAATCAAACATAACTGTTGTCTTTATTCTTCTTGGTTTCTAAGATTAAATTGAAAATACAAGTGCTTTCTTTCTAAAGGGTCTACGTATTAAAATTCTTATTCAAGGAACCAGAATCTGAAGTGGTACAGCATGGATCAAGGGAAGAAGAGTCAAAATAAGAAAAAAAAAAATACCCAAATGCTATCATTTCAGTACAACAGTAAGGCCTCAGCTTCAGTTTTTCAAGTGTCTGCTATTCTGTAGAAAAACCTTGTTAATCCAAAAACATTAACTGCTCAACATTACCTGCTTGTAGAACAGAATCATTAACTGAGAAATAACAAGTTTTTGAAGGTCAACACACTAGGTAAGATCAGTGCATGAGCATTCTCTGACCAGATGAACACCTGGATCAAATGGCTGATCTGCTGAAATGCAGTCCACAAAAAGCAATTAGCTTAAAATCAGAATTTCAGAAGAGTAAGGTTAGAAAGAGGTTAGACAGAATCAGCAGAATACCAAAGAACCCCTCTTAAGAAATAATTAGACTGTATCATTATTAACTTATCCCTATTTTCCAGAGAAGTTTTGAAGTTTAAATTTACCATTCCATATTGACTTTTCTCACATATTAAAAAGAAAAAAAAATATTGCTGGCCAAACAATAAGTAATAAAACATACACCCACCCACTCTAAGTATTCAGAACTGTCAGCTAGAGAAGAACAGGAATGAATTCCCAAGCACTAATGGTGTCAGGATAGCTAAATGTCTCCTCCCACTAGCAAAACAAATTCAGATATTCCCTCTGCACCCTCCACTGAAGAAGCAGGAATGAGGTGAATATTTTTCTTCCTCAGGCATGTATCTCTTACAAGTTTAGAAATAATGGTTCTTCCTATGCTATTCCACATCTAGAAAATATTTTAAATATAAGCTCTATCCTGAAGGAATTGACTGCCTACATATCTATCAGAAATTTGGAAATTTTACACAGACTAAAGACAGCCAAGACAGGGCTGAAACTTTCTGCTAGAAAATTTAATGACTCTTGTGAGAATCTGATGAAGTTTGTTAGGGCTTATTCAGTTTGCTAACTTTATAAATAGTATTCCCCAATACATCATTGTTCCTAATAATATTCTGCTACTGTCTGAAACAACAGCTGTATAAAAATGTAACAAGTCACACACTTTCAGCTCAAAAGCAGTATGATCAATTTCCCAAAACTCTTTTTGGTTTGTACAGAAAGCAATGTTTCCCATCTGTGTATACTCCACAACATTAGAAACAAAAATTTGACCCTGGGTTACAGACTCTATAAATACTTTAAAACTGTATTTTGTAAACAACCTGCAAAGTGCTTGCTAAAGTATGGATCTTCTCTGTAACTTCTTCAGCACCATAGTTCTGAGCTCTGCTGTGGGATGCTCTCAAAGGCCGCCTTCCTATTCGACCCGTAAGAAAGTTGTCTGAATCACTGGATGAATCTGCCATCAGTATCTTGAAGTCTAGGCAGGAAGAACAGAAAAAGTAACATATGTTAATTCCTGACTGTAGCTGAACAGTCTTGCACAATATTCCCAAAGCAACTTCATAGACTCAGAATAATTTACATGAGTCTTTCTGGTTTGGGTCAGTAGGATGTACTTTTGAAGCAGATCTTCCAGCTGTTCCTCAGTTATTACATTTGTTAACACCATGAAGCAATGTCCAGATGCAGGAGGCAGAGCCTCTCAGGAGCAAATTAAATCAAAAGATGCACTCTCATTACTTCCAAGTGTCCAGTACCCATGATAAAATCAAGGCCCAAAGCAAATTCTCCCCTCAAAACATTCAGTGGAGAAATCAATGCTTTACCAATCGTTCTGGTCTGCAGAACCATCTTCCTTTACCTCACACACTACTTGCTAAGCTATATTCAGAATGGGGATTGCTAAGTCTCAAGGATGGCAAGTTAGAGGGAAAATAGGTCAACAGTCATCAGACATGGGAAAAGAAATTATTTAAAACAACAGAAAGCTATACCTAGTAAAGTCACATAGTAACTGATTAAAATAACAACCTCAAAAGGTATGTTAGATAGAAATTGATATTTTCAAAGACAAAGAAAATAAAATTAATAAAACACTGGTAGAAATAATAGCATGGAATAATATTGATTTTTACTGTAATTTGGTAAAAAAACCTCAACAAAAACCAACAAACAAGTTGACTCAACCTTAAGAGCCCCAACTACTGAAAAGCAAAGACTGGAGAAAGAAAAGGGAACTATTTACAGCAGGAAAGATTAATGGTTTCATTTTCAGCTGTCCAAAAATAGGCTCATTAAGACATTTATTAGCTAAAGCAGTGAAGAAAGGCCAGTAATGAAGGTAAACATAAAGGAAGACATTTTGTCTGAAGAAAACTTACTATTTATGGTTAAGCATTCCTCTTTGTTCTCATGAGCAATCTAAAAGGAACCACAAGTACTTTTAAGGTGAAGAAGTTATTTCATGTAAAGCAACATCCTCATTTTTAAAGGAACTGTGGAAGTTTCACTTTACATTTTAAAAAAAACATAAAGAGGTAGAAATTTATAGAAATGTCCCATATGCACATTTGCCTTTTAATTTAAACCAAAGAAAAGCTTATCAATTTTTCCAAAAACCTATGCTAATTTCAGCACATGATCATATGACCTACTTGACAGTAAGAATCATTTGGCTCTTACTGGTTTTTAGTTCTACCCAAACAGATCATAACCTCTGTTGAACTGATGAAAAGCATCAATAGTCAGTATTTCCTTTCCTGTAGAAAATACAGCATTTCAGTTTCACTGAGGACTCTCTTGTTAAGACATCTACTGTGTAAGAAGTAATGCTGACAATCTCAACATCAAGTCCTTCAGCTCAAGTAATCAAAACATAAAGTCAGTGTACACAACCTGATTATTCCTCAAGTGTTTTTATTTGTTCAGCTCCACACAGACTAATCTATTACTAGGTAACTACCTTAGTGTTAAAGGTATGGTTGAAGCCTTATAGATAAGACTCAGCACGACCGAAAAGGAAAATTTACAGCCATTTCAGAAAAGAACACCTTGACACCTGAAAGGCCTTGTCCTTCAGTGCTTGTATTTGAGCCTGGAAAAGTTTTCAAAAAGCCTGGAAGGTGATCCCACATGGTGACATTTCACCATCGTGCCTTCGGGCATCAGTACCACATTTTACTGTCAATTTGTGTTCTCAGCACTCTTCAGCAGCACGACACAGAAAACGGCTCCTTCACACTGTTCATAAACAAGCAATACCCTCTGCAAATCCCCCTCCCGCCGGGCTCGTAGGGAACTTCACTAACACCTGACTCCAGCTCCAAGAGTCTCCTGGGTCTTTGGCCCAGACAGGACCGTGGAAGCCCTGGGGCTGCGGGAGAACCCAGAACAGCGCCGGGCTCGCCGCTGGCCGGGCCTCTGGACCGTCCCGAGGAACCCCGCGGCCGCCTCACCCCGCGCCGCCCGCCGCCGCTCCCACCCGCGTCCACCCTCCCGGGACGCTCCGAAGCCGGACAGCCGCCTCCAGCACGCCGCCCTGACCGCCCAGCTCTGCCCCTCCCGCACCCGCAGCCCTCACCGCACAGCGCTCCGAGGCGAGGCCACCTCATCCCCCAGCACCTTCCGCCCGCCTCACCTCGCCGCTATGGCAACTTGAACTAGCCGCCCTGCCGCCAGCTGCCGGGGCCGCGGGCCGGGCGCCGGGCCCCCCGCAGTGCTCCATGGGACACAGAGTCCGCAGGCCACGAGCCCGCCATGGGAAAGGCAGCGTGAGGGACTTCAACTCCCGAGAGGCTTTGCGGCGGAAGCGAGGCTGCGCGCTGAGACATGGACAGGTCCCGCCTTGCGGGGAGGCCCCTGGGCCTGCGGAGGGTGCGGGCGGCGGCTGTGGGCGGTCCTGGAAGTGCCTTGGTGTTTGTGAAAGTTGTTTTGTGAAACGCTAAATTTTCACAAAATACACATGGGTGTTTACAAACGTGTCAGCTAAACGACTGCGAAGAGCAGAAACAAAAGCTGTTGCCCTGGCAAAGCAGGCGAGTCTGTTTCGCTTCCGAGCAGACGGCACCTGTCTGGTGCCCTGGGAAAAGGCGTGACAGCTACGGAGAGCAGCTGTTTCTTACAAGACGGCATCTTCCTTCCTGTTTCTTGACTTCTTGTTTCTTTGAGCCATGCATGCCCCTGTTCCCAAGTGTTGAATCCATTACCCTTGTGTGCAGTAAAAACGACCAAATATTATGGAATGCCACCTGACTGGCCTTGAAGAGAAGAAAAGGGATAAAGAGTGCTGTGAGTGATTACAGGAAATGTAAAATGTAAAATCCTGGACCTCTGAAACTTAGGCAGAACTTGCCTTATTGGAACTGGGAATATTTGACTGCAAATCACCTACAGGTGAGCACTCCAGCCCAAGGAAAATGCAGTGGGTTGCGGTTTTTAATACATGCATGTCTGTATTGCCTCTGGGCCCCACTCCAGGCAGTGGCCATTGGCCTTTGAGCACAGTAATAAGGCATGGCTGGCAATCCATACTGCCCACCTTCATTCCTGTCCTGCAGGACTGTTTCATTTGCTCACAATGCAGCAGGCATGCTTGAATGCCATATGGTTACGACATACTTTAGGTGTAAGCCAGGCCTCCCACACTGGCGGCATCCACCAGCATTCCAGGCAATAGCTGCTGACTCCTGTGTCTTTGTGGTCATGCTTAAGCGTCATTAAACTTATCTGAGCTAAAGGCAAGTGAGACACAGTACGGGAATGTAATGATATGATTTATTTCACTGTGAACTGAATCATTAGTGAATAATTAGTAAAGAAATTAAGTCTTTCCTAGCTTTCAATACATGACAATTTTCCTGGCCTTTCCATTGCAAACTGCAGCATAGTCAGGTTGTGTTGACAGGTCTAAATGCAGGGTGAGAGTCAGGGCTTCTGGTCAGTCTTCTGCTTATGGTGGTCTCTGGGAGACAGGCCCTGAATTTTCCTGAGTTCTGTGAGGGGTTTTTTCTCAGTTTTGCACCTGGCAGTGGACTTACTGCTCCATAGACTCAACAGAATTCATCTATGAGCAAATTTCTTTTCCTGCCCTAGTAGTTTCTCTCAGGCTCTAACGGAGAGGAGGAAGGGGTAAGGAATGTGTCCTGGATGTGACAGGTACATACATGAGAAGTGTATTTACATCTGTGCTGAGTGTGAGCACGTGTGACTTGCTGCTAATGCAATGTTCCAGTGGAAGCTGATGCCAGTGCCTGAGACTGACATACCGGTCACAGCCACTGGTTCTAAAGACCAGGCTATCTGTGCATACAGCCCCTGAGAAAGTAGCTGGTCAGCAAAGAGCACTTGCTAGGCTGTAACAAAAGGAAGCAGATGCTTCCAGTGCTTCAAACAGCTGTCTGCACATAGCTACATTGTCAGCTGCAGCATTACATAAATATTCTCTTACACATATGCATGTGAAATAAAGCTTATGCCAGTGATAAAGACGTATTTTTTTCATCCTTGTTAAGCTGAGGCTTGCTTCATATAAAAAGTGAGGTACTAAAGACTGTTACAGAAAACAAGTAAGCAGGCATATATGCCAAGATTTCTCTGTCATGGTTTAGGAGTGGTAGTCCCCAGTTTAGTATTCCCACTGAAAAAACCCAAACCATACACTGCTCACTCACTGCCCTCTCCCTCTTGCTCCCCCTGCAGTGGGCTGGAGAGGAGAATTGGAGACACAAAAGATAAAGATCATGGGTTGAGACAAGAACAATTTACTGGAAATAGCAATAATACTAATTACATAGGATATAAAAAAAAGAAATGATCCATGGAAAAAGCCCTGCAATAATAGACAATACCAGATGGCTCCCTTCACCACATTTTCTCGACTGGAAGGAGCTCCTTCTTCCCAGAAGAGATGCACTTTCCCCTGCACTTGGCAATGGCTTAAGTGGTATAAAATAACCTTCAGGTCCTGGCCATGCCCCCTTCTGGCTACTGCTAAAATTAACCCTGTCCTGGGTGGAACCAGGACATCCTGTATTATGTATATTTTTGATGAGAAAGTTCCAAAGCATCCATATCCCACCACTTTCAACAGAGAAGGAAGCAGCATGCCAGTGATGTTTTCACACTCAATTGATTCAGTGAACATCAGTATAAGGTAGCAAACTGCTTGAAGCTCACTGTGGGTTTTGTACAACATGTTTGGTGTAAACTTCTGGTGTCCTCTCTTCCATTCAAAATTTGAGGAATGAGAGAAAGAACAAGTAAATGTGATAGGGTTGTTCATGAGCGTTGCTAATTTAACAGTGCAATAAACTGTCAGCTCAGTAAAGTCTGTTCCTTTTACCTGTGCATTTTGATTTCCAGAGTAGAGAGATACATTAGAGGTTTTTTACTACACCTATCTTTAGGGCAGGGAGTGGCCCAAGATTTGTGTGCATGTATTTGTCGCTATGTCCACCGCCCTGGTGGTCCATTTGGCCCAGCATACTGTGTTCATCAGTTACAGCAGGAGATTATATTTAGAGAGAGCACATGAACCTGGCAACTTACTATGATCTGACCTTCTGTAGCTTCCTCTGGCATATACCTTTGTCATGTTAGAGCACATTTGTAAGAAGACTGTTTCATTTGGTTTCTGTTTACAGGCCTGTAGACCCTAAATTTGTGTAATCCTGTGTGCCACCCCAACCTCCTGGCAATGATTTCTGGAAGTTTATTTCTGGATGTGTGAAAAAGTGTTTTCTTTCTATTCTATGGTTTTGCATAATTTAAGGGCCTTTGGTGAAGGCCATGCTATAAAGGCAGATTGAAAATCTAAGTAAACTGAAGTTCTGTTGACAGCTTCAGAAGACTTCCAAAACATATAAGGAACATCTGTCTTTCAAAATAGCTGTTTTGATTCTTCCTCCAAAGAGCATGTATACATTAATTTTATTCTTCTTAGTAGTTTATATTAGTGTACCAACTACAGTTGTCAAAGTCTTTGATTTTGGACAGCCGCCTCCCGCACACCGCCCTGGCCGTGGCCCCCACTCCGGCTCTGCCCTTCCTGCACCCGCAGCCCTCACCTCATGGCGCTCCAAGGCAAGGCCGCCCTGTCCCTGGCACCTTCCGCCTGCCTCACCTCCCTGCTGTGGCAACTTGAACTAGCCAGCCTGCTGCCAGCACTATTCCATAACCATAAAACTCCAAAACTACCTGTTCTTGAAATTGAAGACAACTTTTTTTTATGATGACATGAATCTTCAAGAACCTAGAATAAATTATTTCATATAGCTGTTCAAACTCTTGATGAATTATGCTGTTTCAAAACTATGTCTAATGTCTTTTTTCTGACAGGCCAAAAATTGTGATACTGAAATAGAAACAGGTAGAAGCTGGCATATCTTCCAAGCATCTGGAATGACAAAACCTGTTGATTAGTCAGAAAAAAACCCCACCAAGTCTTTTATTCTACTCTTTACTGATTTATATTCCCAGTTTAAACATTTCCTCATGCAGATATTCCAAGATGTGATTGTAGATATCTGGTGATCTATGTAGAACACCAATTAGAGCTAATTGCTTCTTTGTTAGAACCTGTTGTGGTTTATCTGATTTGTGTATAAACCATGTAAGCAGTGCAAGGATAACTGAGAAACCATACCAAATCTGGCAGATGATAATAAAGTTATTTTTTTCAGAAAGCACCACAAAAACAATGGAATTCTGAGCCTTGCAGTGCTTGAGATGGTACCTACTAAATGAGGAACTGTGGCTGTCACTAGAGGGAGTGCCTGTAACAGTAGAAAAAGATGCTTGTCAATTTTTACCATGTTTAAATTAATAGGGACCTGCTGGGATCTTTGAAAAAGCACCAGGAAAAAGAAATCTGCAACATACTCTGATTTAAAAGTGATTTTCTTTCCTATTTTTGGTTTGAATCAGAGCACAAGACATTTTAATTGATAAAAATTGCTTAATTTCTCTAGCCTCGGGGTATACAGAATTTTGAATGTCTGTTCTTAGGATTATATTTATAATTGCGGATGTACACTTGTTGATGATACTTTTATCACATTAACTGGTTTTAGTATATAACAGAGGAACTTTTATTAATATTCTACCGGGGGTGAAAAGTTGCCAGTCACTGTAAGCTGCTAGATGCCATCACTTTTCAAAACTGATGTGGTCAGAACGATTGATTAGTGCTCTTTTTTACAGCCTAAAACACTTGCAGTTTTGACTAAGCTAATTAACTGTGTTCTGTCATTCCTTCAATACAGGTCATGTTTCTAAACCTCCCGTTTTCCGTATTATCCTGTGAATAATCCTGTTTGTCTACTTCTTGGTGATAAAACATTCCAGACAGCTCTATAAATCCAAAGTGAAGTGGAATAATTGCGGCATGTTCCCATATTTCTGCCGTGCAGGGTGTATCTTATTGCATGTAACTACCTGTGTTTTTCTATTCTGTATTTACATTCTGAGCTAGAGTTCAGAGACCTCCCTAGCCTGGAGTTATCTGGAGACCTCTAAATTTACTCTTAGTTTCCCCATCACTGGGCCCGTTCTTGAAAAAGTGGAACAAAAGGACCAGGAGCTGTCTAGGAGAAGCCAGAGCATGGCAATGCAAGGGTAGCAGCTTCCTCAGGGCCAGGCAGCAGGAGCCAAAAGAGATCCTCCTGGAGCAGCAGACAGGGCCTGGCAGCCCATTCCATCCCACCAGCCCAGCCAGGGGCCAGGCAGCTGGTGGCATTTGGGGCAGCCACAACCTCAGGTACTGTCACCTCCTCGGGGAATTGGGACAGGCTGAGGCTGGGCCAGGATGGCAGCCTGGGTGTCAAGGCTGGCGTAGCGGGGCCCGTGGCCAGGCAGGACAGTTGGAGACCAGCCCCAGTGTGGTGGCGCTGGGGCAGGGGCTGATAGCCCTGGAGGCTGACACGGTCCTGTGCTTTGTGCAGTTGGGGGAAGGTCCAGTGGAGGCCAGACAGGGGCACTCAGGCCCATCGGTGCCCTCAGCCCTGACAGGCTGCTCTAGGGGAGGACTGCAGGCTGTGAGCCAAGCATGGCCACAGCACAGAGGGTGACCTGGCCAACAGGACACAGTCCTGCAGCATCTGAGCAAGACTGAGTCAGTGATATTGACAGTTACAGCAAGGCAAGGAATAAAAACAGGTGCAGGCTCCAGATACGAGGAGCAAGATGCACTTGGAGACAAGACACAGTGTAGGTCCAAGATCTATCAAGGAGATGGGACTGGAGAGAAGACCGGAGACAATGTTACGTCCCACATAGGTGCCCAGTATGTGCAGGAAAACCAGTCGGCAAGCCAGGGCTTCAAGAATCAGGCTGGGAATGAGTTCAGTTTTTAAATAGCTCAGGCCTGAGCTGACCCAGAGCTGTCTCAGAGGGTGCATGGTGCTGGAGTGGGCAGGTTGGCCAGGGCAGAGCCCTGACAGAGGGAAAAAACAGAATGGTGATTGCAGACTTCTAACCAGCAAAATCTTTAGAGGTGCCAGAAACTACAATGTAAACACTATCTTCCTTAGAACATAACTTTTCTGAGTGAAGCCAGAGCCCATGGAAACACTGTGTGCAACAGTAACTTCTCTCCAAAAATGCTGTTGATGCTCATGGCTAAGGAGATGCAAGCCAAGTCTTGAAGCACAAAAGGAGGTGCATCCAGACCTGGAGCCCTTCCCAGGCTGAAGTCACATGTGCTGTCCTGTTTCCTTCAGGGCTATCAGGCCTTCAATGAGAGGAGTCCCTTGCTTCTCTCATTTATGGTTCAAGCCCAGAAACCATATATGAAGCAGTTCTTTTTTATTTTGCTATCTGTTCAGAACATCTTCATGTCAGCCTTGCCATTTCTTCATTATACAGTCTTTTATAGTTTCCATTTTTGATGCCTTAGAAATAGCTGGGAAGATACTTTTCCTTCCATTAACACTTTCTTGACTCTCACCATTTCCACAGAACTGTTGCCATGCCAAAGCTTCAGAAGCCCATACCTATGTGCTTGCTCTTTTCCTAATAAATGAAAGGTAATTCAAAATACTTTGATCTCAGTGAAAGAGTAATGAAGAAAATTACCCTTTCTCTCATTTAAGAGTCTGAAACATAATTATCATGGAGTAGCTAATGCAGGTTACCCTATTAGTAAAGGTAAGCAGCATAAGGATACCTTTAGTACACCAGAGGAGTGAGTAGGATTTGGTTTATGATAACCTACTGAACTGACTCAAATCTTGGGACTACTTCTCTTCCCACCACTAAAACTCTTCTTCCTTTGCTTTGTCCATGCACAGTGTTACATAAAAAGTAACACTGAAGTTGGAATAAAAGTGGGAGAGAGGCGGGCTGCCAGAGAGTACACACAAGATATTGCAACAAAACACTCCAGCAGTACTGTAGTTAGAGACAGGATACACATCTCTGTCTTTGCTGGCAAACTAGGTCATGTTGTGAGCAGTAAGAACTCCTATGTTGTGCTCAGAGTCATACTAAGTCATCAAGATAGGTTGTGAGAAAACAGAGATTAAGCTGGAAGAGAATTTTATGCTGCTTAAAGCTAACAAGCTTCCTCTGGACAATGCCAGGCAATGTTGTTTGCTGGATGAAACAGCTATAGCTTATATCCACTGCACCTGGAAATCAGGTGTAGAACAGGCTCATGATAGCTAAGAGATAGGTTGAAAAGACAATAGAAATTCCTTTGATGATATGTTTGTTTTGCTAGATGGTTTTGTATGCTTTGTGTCAGCCTGTGTCAACCAAAATATTTCTTTGCCAAAACCAAAAGGACCAGAAATTTTTGTTTCTCATTTCTACTAAGTTATACCGTGTCCCTGGGACAAGCTGTTACTTTGGCAGAAAGAAGCAGAAAACCAGAGAATGTTGATATCCTGGGAAAACCCTTTAGGCAGGTATAGCACTGCATGATTTTTGTAACATGTAACACATCAGCTGAAGTTAATGAAGTGGCTGATTACTCCGGTAGCATAGGAGTATATATGCTATAGCATAGTAGTACAGAAGATCCAAGGCAACCCTAACTCCACTAAACTTTCATGTGTTTTGTCTCTGATATGTCTGCATTTGATTTTTAAAAATTATGACCATGGAAACCACAACAGCATGAGGAGGAAAAAGAAAGCAAGTCCCACAGATCCTGGCAAAGCCTCCCTACAGTACTGGTGGGCACTGAGGTGTTGTTTCCAGATCTGAAAAAGATCAGCGTGATTGAATGGAGCGCACAGCAAGGAAGCCTGAGCTTGCACCACAGCCCTATTCTTGTGATTTGCCCTCAGAGATCAGTAAGACTTCAAAGTATTATGAAATAATACAGTTGTGTCCCACAACTGATAAAATAGGTAGATGAGAATTTTTATCTCGTCTGGGGTTCCCAAAACAGGAAGAAAGGCAATGCCTCATGAATGCCAGGCAATATTACCCTGAGTGTGTTGGACAACAATGTAGGTTTTGGAGATTGTAGCAACTGTGGTAGTGTTGTACTTGCTGACTCGCAGTTACTATGCCAAATGGGATATGGTGTGTCCAGCTTCCACAGAGGACAAGACGGGTGGGACAGAACTGCTTCAGGAAGCAGCACAGAAGTAGGTGTGTTTCCACTCTCAGAACCGGTACTACTTTGCAGCTTTTTCTTCATGAAATGTGCCATTCATTAGCTCTTGGTTGGGGAAGAACATGATCCCACTGATGAGAGATGGCAACCTTGAACATTTGGTAGCAGCCTCGAGCAACCCGGTCTGGCTTACACCATATTGGAGTCGTCTCCCTTAGCACTGACCAAAGTGGTGACCAGTTACAGAGCTCCCTCCATGCCTGACTTGGCAAGACTGAGTCACACCTTTTGTCTCATCTGTGCCTCTGCGGAGCATGTAGCTCTCTTATTCATTTGCCTTGAAATTCAGTGATTTGCCTGTGGCTTCATTGTTATTTAGTCAGGTTGGTGCAGACACCAAAAAGTGGTGGGTGGTGGCTCTTAGGGCTGCAGGTGAGTCACAAATGTGAGCAGTATGTCAGAAAGACCTGACTGAACAGGGCATAGGACAGCCAATGTTCCTAAAGGAATTTGTGCAGCGTAGTGTGAAGTGTCTAGGACACTGTTGTGGGTGCTTCGTCTTGTCCCCTCTCTGGGGACAAGATCTAACTGCTTAACATAAGCCCATAAGATCTGGATTTATATTTCTTTATGGGCGTAGTATCATTTGCTCACCTTAAAAAGGTGCGTTGAGGGGATTCAATACATTTAAGAAACACATACTGGTGAACTGACTTAAGTACTTTTAAAGACTTATACCAAAATAGTATCTGATGTTTGTACTCAAAACATTTGAATAACTAATGTAGCTGGAAGGGAACTATTTATCTGACAATATTGTGGTCTAATTTATATTGTGCTTAAGTTATATTTTCAAGTTTCCTCCTCTGAAGGTTACAGACATTTATGTTGACATTTTTCTTGTTGTGTGCCTACTTAAGGTGACAATAATTCTACTTTATTTCTCTCAAGGTTAAAATTTTTCCCCCAATTTTGTTCTTTGGTGAATGGATTTTATCTTTTCTGATAATGTGGAAAATACTACTCTCTCCTCTTTTGCTCTATCCTGTCATTTTCAAAATCACTCTTGAATTTTCAGTGCTTTTTAAACTGCTTTACATTTAGTGCATATCTGACTTGCAGTCAGTGATGTTTTGCTCCTTGTAAAGGTCTGCTTTACTTCACTGCTTTCACAGGTGACTTAGTATGGCTCTTACTCAGCCCCCTTTCTCCTCCTCCTTTTTGCAAAGATGCCAGGAGGAATGGTGGGGTCCGACGTTTCGCCGCTGCCTTTGAAATCGTCTCCACGGGCCGGTCCTGCTGCCGGCGCCCGTCTCGCCGCGGCCGGGCAGAGCAGGGCCGGGCCGGGCTGTGCCGGTAGGGCAGAGAGCCCGCTCGCCCCGCGCCGTNCGGTGAGGGCGGGGAACGGGGGGTGCCGGGGGACGGGCCCCGGGGGACCCCGCGGGAGGGTGCAGAGGAGCGGGGGGCCGGGTCTGTGTGGGGCGGCGGGCAAGGATGGCCGGCGGGGTGGGCGCGGCGCCGGGGCGAGGAGAGGGACCCTGCCCGATGGCGAGGGCGCGCAGGGCTTGCTGAGACCTTTCCTGACCCCGCTGAGCGAGGAGGCGGCGTTGTCCGGCATAGGTGCCGCCTTTCCCCGGCAGCTTCTCCCAGCGGGGCAGCGTCGTCTGCCCCTCCAGCTCTGGGATGTCCTCGCCCCCTCGGAGAAGCGAGGGGCAGAGCGGGAGCGGACGGCGGAGGATGCTGTGCCTCACGGTAGCGTTCCAGTTGCTGCTGGTGCTGGTGCTGTGCAGCCAGGGCACAGAGAGGTGTCCTCCAGCCTTCTGCGAGTGCTCTGACTGGGAGGACTACAAAATCACTTGCAGGGACATCCACTACATTCCCAGCCTTCCAGAGGACACCCAAACCCTGTGAGTACTTGGCATGGTCTAGGGACGCCAGCTGTGAATATTCATCCTTTGCAGGTGGGAGATGCTCTGAGCTAATGTCCTGTGAGCTGAGGAAGTGGTGACAGGGGAGAAGAGCTGCAGATTACCTGAGAGGTACAGGATAGCGGGAACGGCAGCACGCAGACTCTGCGTGTGGCAGGAGGAGGTAGGAAAAGTGACTCTCAAACCTTCAAGAGCTGTGAAGAGATAGTCGTTCATTGGGTCTTAAGAGTTCTGTGTAAAATATGGGAAAATTAGTAACTGGGCTGTTTGTAGGCAAAATGAGCATTAGGCTGGATTCTGTGTGGCAAGTGCTTAGGGGGTGAGGGGAAGGAAGGATAGAGCAAACACAATTTTATCATTAAAAACTAATAGGAATTGGATGTGTCACCTCACAAAGGGTTCCACGAAATCCTCTGTGCATTTCCAGCTTCTTTGTCAGAGCCAGAAAATAAATAGAATCCATGGGAATTGAGAATCCCAGTATACTACCGTCTGGGAGACAGAGTACTTCAGATGAAAGTGTGGAGAGTGGGATAAAGCAGCAAATTTAGAGCTTGCTAAAGTGATAGGGTAATTCAGGTACCTAAGCCTAATTGTTTGGTACCACTATGGGCACAGTAGACGATCTCGTCTGGGTTCCTGCTGCCAGTCCAGATGAGCATCTTGTGTCATATCTGTCAGTTAAATACTGTAGTGAGACTGAAATGGCACCTGTCAGCTAAAACTGAGCAGGTGAATCACTCCTGGCTTTTACTTTGTCTCTTGAGTACAAAAGACATGGTACAAAAGGTTTCTAGTCTCTGTGGGAAGGTTCATTTGTAAATATAGATTACTTTCTGATAAATGAACTCAAACCCAGTTGATTTAATTGCAAGATAAAACAGTAACAGATTGATTAGTTTATCTCTTTATAATGATTCTTAGGACTTTATTTTAAAAATATGAACCATTAAGTTATATGAACTTATTTGAATGCTTCTCAAGATGTTTTAACAACTGAAAGTAAAGGCTTAAATTGATCACTTGCCTAGGAAGAAAGAAAAAATTATTTCTGTTATTTCCATTATTTTTGCATGCCTTTAAATTTTTGGATTATTAGACTGCGTATTTCATTTAATAACATTTTAAATCATACAAGTTTCATTTGGTTATTATACTTTTATATATGCAGTTTATTTAGATTGAAATTTCAGTAGTAGGATTGCTACTATATGCTCCAAGTAGTATGTTCTTAGAAATCTACCATGACAAGTTAGAAAATAAAACAGTTTCAGTTTATAGGAGAAATATGCCTTTGTACAGGCATTTAAAATAGTTAATAGAAATAATGGGATCACGTAATGAAATGTGATACTTTTCTTGGAAAATGCTGGCTTGATGGCTGAGAAGTACCTCTCTACACACAGCTCCACAAATAAAGCGTTTTGGCCCTTGGATTTCTAGTGTTTTAAACACCTGTAGTAATGGGGGCTGTAAGATCATAAGCCACTGTTTTGAAAAGACAAAAACACCTAGTGAAGATCTTATTTCCATGGGAAAAATAATGAACAAAAGCAACCGAGATATATTTTTCTGTTTATTTTGGGTGAAATTTAATTATGTGCACCAACTAGAATTATCATTGCAAACTTCTCAAGACATGTACTCCCTATCATATCAAGAAAATATTCGATGTAATGACAATTTTGATTTCATAGTGTATGGCGGAAATGATAAAGCATGTGCTGCATAGCCTTTTATTTGAAACAAATGGGAAAATTGTCTGAGGAAATAAGCAAAACAGAGCTCATACAAATGCTCCAAACAAACAAACCACAACCCAAACAACCAAACAACAACAACAAAACAAAACAAACAAAAAAACCCACATTTTTTAACTTCAGTTTGGAGTTTTCTATCTGGATAAAGTGTGTATATTTTCCTTCTGTTTTATTATTAAAATTGCTGAAGTCTGGTGGACTGTATCTGATTCTGTAGTCCCTTGCTCTCTGCAAATATCTTATTACTCCTTTCCCTCCGTATGTTAAGTGGGAGTCATAACAGTTACTTATATGTGTTTTTTGTTCCGAGTGATTGCAGATGCTTCAGACTGGATTATTTGCATGTGGCCGATAAAATAACACACAGAGTTTTCCTGAGAGATTGTAAAGTGTGTGCTCCTGATTCCATCATGTTTTCATCCTTTTGCCTTACAACAGGCAACAGTTCTGAATCAAAGACAAAAGATTCCAACATAATTGAAGTTTCTGTTAACCTTTAGAACAAGGGAACACTTCTTTGAGGTGAAATATGTAGCTGTACGTATCTGCACATTTTATGTTGAAACCCTCTACAATTTTCCTTAAATCCAGCAACTTTGTTACTTTATAAGAAGTAATTCTCCTTGGTAGGACTTTGTTACTTTATACACTGTGTGACTATTCAGTGTTGTAGGGTTTGTAGGACTGAGAGACTGGCGAGTCTAGGAACACTTTGCCAGCTTTTGGAGATGATGAGCTCTTTTCAGTGCACAGGATCTTGAAACTCCAATTAAAGTTTCATTCTGATTATTCAATCAGGACTGTTCTCATTTCTCTACCCTACTTTAAGAGAATGGGGCAAACCTTTTTTTAACAAGAAAGAATTTCTTATAAGAAATTCCAATAAATGTTTACTGTCAACTCTTTTAGTAGAAAAGTGACATGAACTTAAGCCAGGAAAGTGTGTTTATTTTAAACTGTTTGTAATGTATTTATCCAAATACAGTTAATACAGGTGCTTATCCAGAATGCCTGAATGCACAGATATTCAATATTGATCTTGGAGATGTCCTTTTTCAGTACAATATTTTTTATTTTTGTTTCGGTCCTTTTCTGGGAAATGAACAAATTAAGGAGAGAGAAAGAGGTTTTGCATGTTATAGATAATTCTTGTCTTGTTGCCTGAAGTAAAGGATTATATTATATATATATAATTATAATTATATATAGGATTACTAAAATAACCTAATCTACTTCCCTCCCCTTCCCTTCCCTTCCCTTCCCTTCCCTTCCCTTCCCTTCCCTTCCCTTCATGTTAATGAGGTTTCTATGCTGTACCCAGGTGCTATTTTAACATCAACATAATCAAATTTGATTGAAATTGAACAAGAGGAAGTTAAGCAGGGACAGTAGAACTGGTATATAAATAGACACAAACCCAGTACAGTCTTCAAGAACATGCTCTTTCTGTTGGGTATTAAGCTACAATTCTGCATCTGCTCCAGGATATTTGCCATAGGTATGACACTGCCTTTTGATAAATGCAAGGTAGTTCAGCCCTCAGGGATAAGGAGCCCTAACTCGTGTCATGTTTACCTGTATTGGCAAGGGTGAGCATTGGATACCAGGCTAAGATGTAGTGAATCAGCCGGTCTGTTTAGTTCCCCATGCTCTTGTTAGCTTTTAAAAAAGGACATATGGAAACTATGCAACATTCTTTACGCATTTACAATGTGATATTTAGAAGTAGCAATGATATGTCAAATATTCATAAATATTTACTGATTAAAATGGTTTTTTGAATTGGAGAACAAAGTATGTAGGGACTAAACAGTTTTACATGTAATAATCGCATCACCAGCATCCTTAATGAATAATTTAGAACATTTTGGTTCACAGAAGCTGTAAGTAGTACTGAAGCTGATTTACATACAAAGTAAATTACGCCGATTTAAAATATTTCCCCCAAACTTAAGTTTTAGGAATTGCCTGAAATTCAGAGATATTATGACTTCTAGCAATTCTAATAGTTATCTTTTTATAGACTTCTTTACTTCAGAATTAAGTATGGAGCCTCATAAATGCATCTTCTTAAACAACCCTGCAACATAAGCGCATAATTATTAGTCCTATTTTAATGCTGAAATACTGAGAGTCTAAAAGAACATGAAAAACACTGACATGGTTAGACAATGGAAGGAAGCTATTAGAGTATCCTTCAGAAAATGGAAGTCATGCCCAGAAAAGGAAATCTTTGGAAACATGAAGTGATACAATAAAAAAAATACTCTGAAGAGAAACTTGTAATATCATAACAACCCAGTATAGTCTTTAAAATATATCAAATAGTACGCCTGAAACACTTCTATCAAATTAGTGTCAGTATGAATTTTGTTTCAAACAAACTGAAAAAATTGAGTAGATTTAAATTCCCTGAGCCAGATAATACTTGTGTTAGTTCCAAAGGCAAAAATTTGCTGCATTGCCTAGGGTAGTATGTAATTTACTGTTTAATTCAGCTGTAGTGACAAAGGAATGGAAGGTCATGAGTGTAGCTTAATGATTTTAAAAAATACTTTAGGGAATACCTTGGGAACTAAATGGTTGTTGGTCTGCCTTCTTTGAAAGACTCTGAAAAACAGGAAGGAATCTATCTGATTGGATAGGCTGTAGTGTTTGCTGGGTCACTTTGCTGGTTTGCTTTACTGTACACACTCAAAGTGAGTAGATGAAGAACAGGAATAAGGGACAGTAAGGGAACAGAGAAACTACTAAATATTGTGAATACTGAATACAATATTTTTTTTCATTCCTTATCAGTCATTGTATCAGTAGTGTTTCTTGTACATTTGGAACATTTAAATTTCCTATGTCATGGCACAGAAACCCATCAAGTGCTGGGAACTGTACAATCACAAACCAAAAAGCCATTGCCATTCCTAGTAGAAACAAGAATTAGTTCAGCATTTTTTCAACTACATACATAGCTTGCTCAATAGAAAGCAGAAGGACTGCAAATAGTTCTTTTGTAGATGCTGTGAAGAGATTAACCTCAAAGAGAATATCACATATTTTACAGAAAACACTGGTGGTAAGGCAGTAGAAATGCATTTGTATCATTTTCTTCTGAGAAGATGATGAGTTTTAATCATTGTAGTTTCAAAAGAGTGGTTTATACCAGAGTTTAAAAACTCCATTTTTGGAGTTGATTACAACAGTGGTTTAACAGACTGATTTTGTAAGTGTTACACTACACTGAATCTTGAATTGCTACTGTAGTCAATTTTCATTACAGTGGTTTTTTTTGACATAAAATTTCCAACCCATTACACTTCAGAAGTACACAACAGCCTTCTCTTGAACTGAGAAACAAACCTTATTGATATATCTGTAAAAGGAAAGAAAAAGTTTAAATTTTACCCAAAAAAAATTTAAAATCCCTGTGACTACTAAGGAATAATTTACAGAGTATTTTGCAAAAAGCAAATAATATTGTGTTTTCTCCTAGTATCAGTTAAGAGCACACAGGGGTTTACAGAACCTCAAAACAGTCTAAAAAATGTGATTATATTTTGAAAAGTGGATTGTCTTAGGAAGTGTTTTAAAAATGTCCAAATTATCTGCCTTCATCACTGACTGTGACTGAATCTTCCCAGATGCAGCTCATAGAGACTACTGTGAAGTGCTAATCTTCCAAAACAAGAATAAGAAAAATTAGATACTATCTCAGTTCCTCAAAAACTCAGCTTTAAACACGCTTTTGTGTTCTGCTGGATTCAGCCCTTACATATCCTTATGTTCACAGAGCACATATTAATGAGTCTCAAAAAAACTAACATATATTGTGAATATTGTGAAGCTGCTAATAATATAGCAGCTTAGTGACTACTATGTGGTAGCTAAAATTTAGAGAGTAGAAAAACTAGCTTGCTTTACTCAAAAATGAGAAGTGCAAAAGGCCATTTTATGTCAACAGCTTCTATTCTATTCAAGATTGTGCAATCCAGCCAGTGCCCTGATACCTTACCCAAGTCAACGGGAAACAATGATACTCAGGGTTTTGCAAAATGCAATCCTATGGACTCGAGTTGAAACAGTGAGAGCACCTACAGTAAACATTACAATTTAAGCCTCAATGTAGGCAATGAGCTACTGACACACACTAAAATAAGACTAGTTCTCTTAAACTGAAGAAAGTGAGTGTGATCTGTCTGGATCTAAAAAAGCTGGCCTTTTAAATGGCTTTCTTTATGAAGAAAGGTTGATTCACACAACACAAAAAGTCTGAGCTATTTTTTTCTCACAGATAAGGAGGTACTTAGCTATAGAGGTTGAAGAGCCAGTCAATGTAATAGAAATGAAACCTAATACTGTAACTTAGCATAGAGTCATAGAATAGTTTGGGTTGGAAGGTACCTTTAAAGATCATCTGGTCCAGCCACCTCTGCAAAGAGCAGGGACATCTTCAACCGGATCAGGTTGGTCAGAGTACCATCCAGCCTGACCTTGAATGCTTCAAGGGATGGCTTATCTACCACCTTTACGAGGAACCTGTGCCTGGGTTTCACCAGGTTCATTGCAAAAATATCTTATATCAAGTCTGAATAAACCATCTTTTACTTTCAAACCATAACCCCTGCCCTATTGCAACAGGCCCTACTAAAAAGTGTGTCCCCATCTTTTTTAGAAGCCCTCTTTAAGTACTGGAAGACTGCAATAAAGTCTCCCTGGAGCCTTCTCTTCTGCAGGCTGAAAAAGCCCAGCTTTCTCAACCTTTCCTCATGGAGAGGTGCTCCAGCTCTCTGATCATCTTTGTGGCTCTCCACTGAACCCACTCCAGCAGGTCCACATCTTTCCTGTGCTTAGTACTCCAGAGCTGGATGCAGTACTCCAGGTGGGGTCTCACCTGATCAGAGGAGAAATGCAGAATTCCCTCCCTCTCCCTGCTGACCACACTGCTTTTGATGCAGCCCAGGATACAGCTGGCTCTCTGGGCTGTGAGTGCACATGGCTCATATCCAGCCTCTCATCCAGCAGCGTGCCGAAGTCCTTCTGGGCAGGGCTGCTGTCAATCTGTTCATCCCCAGCCTGTGCTGATAATAGGGGTTGCCCTGACCTAGGTGCAGCACCTTGTTCTTGGTCTTGTTAAACCCTATGAGATTCTCATGGGCCTATTTCTTGAGCTTGTCCAGGTCCCTCTGGATGCCATCCCATCCTTCAGGTGTGTCAACTGCACCACTAAACTTGGTGTAATCAACCAGTTCACCTTCAGCTGAAGGTGCTGAACTTGACCCAACTGTTTATGTAATTGATGAAGATATTATTCTCTGCTGGGCACAAGACTTGTCTATTTGCCCACTACTGGACAAAACACTTTTCATTGTTCTCCATCTGGACATTGAGCCATTGACCACAACCCTCTGAATGTGACCATTCAGCTAATTTCTTATCTAAGTCCACCCAATCAAATCCATCTCTCTCCGATTTAAAGAGAAGGATGCTGTGGGGCACCATGTCCATGGCTTTACAGAACTCCACATAAATGACACCTGTAGCCCTTCCCTTGTCCCCTGATGTCATCACTGCATCAGAGAAGGCCACTGGGTTGGTCAGACAGGACTGGCCCATGGTGGAGCTGCGCTGGCTGTCCCAGATCACCTCCCTGCTTTCCCTGTGCCTTAGCACAGCTTCTGGGAGGATCTTCCCAAGGGCAGAGATGAGATTGACAGGGCAGTAGTTGCCACACTCCTTTCTACCCTTTTAAAAGATGGGTACAATGCTTCCCTCTTTCCAGTCAACTGGGACTCCACCCGATTGCCATATTAAAACACTACAGCCTCATATATTTCCTTTTATTGTGATCACAGACATACCTATTTCATTGCTTTTGAACTAAATTTTGATTTTGACCTAAAACCAGTACTTTTACAGTTTTTACCCTGAACTTTAAACTTTAATGGCCTGCAATAAAATGTACTCTGAATACAATAGAGAAAAGCTGTGTTTCTGAAATATTGAGCTAAAAGTCTATAAATAGCTGCAAAGAAATTCAAAGAAGACCATGAAATTTCAAAAAAAAGCAATCTGAAGAGGTTCACTTCCTACAGGGAAATAGAGTAAGAACAGGCTGTAATCGCTGTCTACTATTGTGTTTAATCAGAGAACCACTAAGTGCCTATAATTGCTGCCAGCTGCTTGGCAGAGGTCAAAAAGTCAAACTGAATGTTAGGAATTATTAAGATAGAAATATAGATGAAAATAAAGAAACTTGGTTTGCCTCTGATCATGTACATAGCACCTGCAAAAAGACATTCAAATGGATAAAATTACTTGCATACAAAAAATAACTACGTAGCAGCCACTAGCCTGTGCTTCCTCAGATCCTCCTTTTTGCCTCACCAGAAGACGTGCAAGCTGCTTTTTCAGACACAGCCTCCCTTGATCACCATGATCTTTGGAAGATGATAGGGCAGCCTGAATGGTATCAGACAGCTCCCTCGTTAACCTTGGGTGCAACTTGTCTGGTCCCATAGATTGTTGTATGTCCAGTACACTTCAGTGCTTCTTTAGTCTATCATTAATTGCAGGTAATGCTCCATTTCCTCAGGCTGTGCTGCCAGGCGAAGGATTTAAGAGGCCTGGGAGCAAATGAAAAAAAAAAAAATTGCAAAAAAGTGGCCTGATTTTGGCTGAGCAAAGTTAGTTTGTCTTCATAGTACCCAGTATGGTGCTATGTTTTGGATTTGTGCTGGAAAAAGAGTTGGTAATTCAGGGATGTATAAGTTATTGCTGAGCAGTGCTTTGAGTCACAGCCTTCTCACACCACCCCACCAAGCTGGGCTGCACCAGGAGCTGGGAGGGGACACAGCCAGCATGGCTACGCTCTTTATTTCAACCCACATGTTTTCTCACTTACTCTTCTGATTCTCTCCCCCATCCCACCTTGGGGGGAGTGAGGGAGCAGCATGTGGGGCTTTATTGCCAGCTGGGGTTAAACCATACCAAGAAGGCCCTGAGGCCTTTTCCATGTCCTCTGTCACTAAATCCCTGTGCCCCTGAGCAGTAGGCTTACTTTCCAATATCCTCATGGCAGTTTTGAAAGTCACGGAGCTGAAAAGAAAAGGTTTGGTTCTAATATAATTCTGAAAATGTGTATCTATACTCATTGCAAAATGCCAACTCTAAGCAGAAGCGTTATCTTTTTTTTCTGGCTGTTAGGAAGAAAAGAGGAGAATCTTTACCCTTTCTCCCAAAATGACACCATCTTTTTCTTCTTGATATTTGCATATTAGTACTTTTTTTTTTCCTTTACTTTTTTTGGTTCATTTTCTTGATTTTTGCATGAGTCAGACATATAGATTAAACAGTTGTTGCAGTATAGAGGCTGTTCTCCCAGACTGAAAGTGTAGTCTTTTAAGAACATACAGACTAAATGTTTGGTCTAAATATCAAAGCAAAAATAAAATTTTGAAAACTTCAAACTGACTTTTTCATATATGAATCTAAGAAATGCAAACTATGTGTCATTTTTAAAGCTTAAAAGGTTTTTCTCAAACACTTTCTTGCCATTTTTAAACCAACACATTTAGCAAAAATGTGCTTGTATCTTTGTAAATATTGGTAGCATGTTTGTAATGAAAATTAGTCCAGACTTTGGGTTCTTTCTTTGAAAGATTTTATAGAATAATGTCTGAAGATTTTTTTCTGGATTATTGAGGCTTTTAAAATGAATGAGAAAATAAAGGTAGAAATAAACAATAGTACTCAGCTTATCACTGGAGCATTTTTTTTTTTTCATTAAATGTTGTTGAACAATCTTATATGTGCTGTCTTTACCTTAATGTGGAAAGGATATTAAGTCAACCCAATAAATATGTTAAGTGCCTATAGTTAAAGTTCTTCTTATTTGGAAAACTAATCCATATTTCTTGGTAAGTTCGATTCCTTTATTCTGAAAAAGCTTGCTTTCCTTTTGAAGATATTGCAGCTGGCTGGATACTGGACTAATTTTCAGACTGAAACATTCAGGTTTAAACAACATATCTAATGTATTCAAGAGAGGAAGAATAACACGCTGTGTTATTCTTAATGCAATAATTTTCAATTATTCACACTGCATGTTATGGTTGATACCAGTAGCTGGCAGGCTGGAAGCCCTGACCTGCCTTGCCTTTCTTGTTCTTGGCTTTAAATTCCAAAATTTAAAGTGTATTAACACAGTTGGTAAGGTTGTGATCTTTATATGCAGTTTGACTGGGCTAAACTAAAGCTAGTCCTCATAACTTACCCTCATTTTTGATCCATCATAGACTTTTCTGGTTGGGAATTTTCTCAGCCTGTCTTCTTCCCACTCCTAGAAATACTGTCCATCCCACAGCCTTCTACACGACACTGGTGCCTTGCAATCCCCAAACAATGATTATGCACAGACTCACACTTGGCAAACAGGGACTGAAGCACTGATTTTTCTCTGCAAGTTTTAGATTGCTTTAGAAGGTGGCTTCAAATGAGTAGAAATCTATCAGCTCACAGGTTTTTAAGACTCAAACAGCATTGGAGCTTTGCAGGTGGCTTAAATGTTTGGCCCTGGCCCCAGGCCTGTTGCGTTAACTCCATTTTATGATCTGCTTAATCATTGACACTTCGAACTCAGCCAGCAGTTAAAACAGAAAGTAGTTGCGGAATGACAGCTAATAAATGCCAATTTGTCAATATATGCTGCATGCTAGTGTTTAGTGTGTTGTTTTAGTAGTAGGTGTGTTACATGAACTTGGGAGTCTTTTAGCTTTGCTGACAGTCTGACATTGCTTCTCCACATGCCCAAGTTTTTGCCATAAAACAAGCTATTTCTTTTCTACTGCCTCTACTTTATTGTCTCTCTTTTCTTTTTAAAAATACATCCTGTAACCTATATAGAGCTTTTTCATATCTGCAGAATGTTGGTATATCTTTCAATGATAGCACAGAGAGAGAGGAACAAATATGATCCTCCTACTTTGAGCTCATATAACAAATTTACCAGCCATTCAATCAAAATATAACCTTTAAGGGTGTTTTCTTTATCATATCTATTCTTGACATATGAGAAGTCTTTTCTAGAAATCTGTAAATGTAAAGTCATTTCATAATACAACTAATTTAATATAATTGATTCATAAATATTATCCAGAATTTCCAAGCTTTTCTGATAAGATGTGTAAATTTCAAGATTTCTATAAGATTTCAAGATTAATGTGAGCTCACTTAATGTAGCTCATGAATGAACGATGGGTCTGACTCCATTCATTCGTGAAGTGGCATGTAAGAGCAGGAGGTCAAGAAGAGACTTAGGATGGTGTTTAAATTCTTCCTTTTCTAGAAAATTGAATGATTTTTAAGTGATAAGTTAAGCACTGGTACTGTAATGGTTGGGGATGGAAAGTAAAGATGTGTGAATCAGCATGTTTTAGGTGAACAGAGGAACAGAGGTCCAGAGCAATATAAGAGAGATTAAAAGTGAGCTTGGATAGTTGGGAGTGACTTAAACTATATTTTTCTTGGCTTTTGGATTCTAACAGTATCAGGTGGAATCCTTCAGACGGCTTTCTCCTAATGCACCCAAGTTGCCATTAGACTTATTTGCAGCAAAGGCACATTGCTGTCTGATGTTCAACTTGGTGTTCCCCAGGACCTCAGGTCCTTTTCTGCAAAGCTGCTTTCCATCTGTTTTTCCCCCAACATGTGTTGGATCCTGGGGTTGCTCCTTCTTGGGTGCACTTTCTACTTGCTGAACTGTGTAAGGTTCTAGTTGGCCCATTTCTCCAGCCTGTCAAGCTCCCTCATTCTCACTATTCCACTCTAAGATTTGTTAAAATCTGTCTGAAACCAGAACTTTCACAGTCATCACTGTCAGCTTCCTCAACAGCCTGGGAATACAGGCAGAAGCTGACAAAGAATAGCAGAATCAGCAGGCTGTGCTGGAAAATGCAAAGGCTTTCTACAAAAATTTTGTCTAGGATTGTGATAAGGAAGGAAGTAGTAGTGTGGAGTGGAGGAGAGAGAAAGATGAGAGAGCACTGATACGGGTGTCACAGTGCTATGAGTACAGGGAATAAGTAATAACCTCTGGACCAACTGACATTCCCCTGGCTGCAGGCAGGGTTGGAGCCAGATGTATTGAGGACAGGAAAACCATCAACCCATGGCTGGAAAAGTCTTTACTCATTCTTGTAACAAGTATATGGAGTAGGGAAGGTAGACTTGGGAAGTAGTCTTCCCTTGGGATTCTAGGAATGTACATTCTCTTAATTTATACTTTTATTCAAGACAAAACTTTTAAGAATTTCTACATATATTGTTACGATCAAACTCTATTTCTACCATTATATTTCTTGTATGCAAGTTCTAGAAGTTGATAAATCTTAAGATGATAATATACTTGTCTATGTAAATCAAATATTATTATAATAATCAGATACTTGATATTATGAAACACAATCGGAAATCATCCTGATTTTTTATTTCTTTTCTCTGTAACTGTTGTTAAACAGCAGCAAGGGGAAAAGTTTATCATTTGTTCTTGATTATTCAGACTATTCATTGACTAGAAACTATAAAAGTGTATTCCCAAACCATATTGGAAAACCAAAGATTAACAACAAGGGGTTGTAGCTGTAAGTTGAACAGCTATCATAGGCTGTTTTTCCAAAGCATTTCCTCCTTTCTTTTTTGGAGGAATGAGTCTGGTAGACATTCATTCTGTTAAGAGCTTGCCTGTTGATAAGTATCTCCCTTAAATATTGCCTGTTTTTCTGAAATCTCCTGCAGATGGGTAAGGTACATGCCACCCCCATATCAGAGATTTAGGGAGGAAGAATGGTGCATTTGCTATTAAAAAATTGAGAATTTTGTGGAGATAGTATGCAATTGCTCTGATTCAATTTTGGCTGATATGCCTGAATTTCTTGCTTAGAACAAGGGATGGGATATCTTTGTGGAGCCTGAAATGATTAAAGAATGCCTGTTCTCTTAATATTTCTTTTATGTCAATGGACAAATATGTTTTGCTGATCATGCTCTGGAATTTGGAAGGTCCATCATCACCACTGACTGCTGATTTCTCGGGGAAATGATGCAGAAAGCTGTAATTTAGATTGAGGGAACACACAAAACAAAGCAAGGCACATAATGAAACAGGAATAGAAATGAGGCAAAGATGGCAAAAAGGAAAAACTGGGGAAAAGGGAGATAAGGAAAAAAAATATTGGAGCAGAGCTGAAGCTGTGTAGGACTTTTTAATGTTAAATTGTACTTACCAAAGGATATTAACTGCCAAATTTTTTTTCTCTAGGAGGTTTATGGAGACTCATCTAAGAACAATTCCAAGAGATGCTTTTTCCAATCTCCCCAACATCTCTAGGATGTAAGTTCCATTCTGTTTCTGATATTATTCTTCTAAGTTTTTATTAAAAATTACTCTCCTCCAAAAGTCTGTCTTTGTGTATAAATACTTACTAAATGAAAATATTCTTGTACCTTTGCTACCTCACCACTTACATTTTAAAATGCAGGTAATAATCCTTCTGTTTATAACCTTTTCCAGCTATTGGAAGACATTCTAAGCATTTGTGGACAAGACCACTCCTCCTTTATTGAAGCTGATGTGATAAATAAAGCTATAAAACCTTTTTTTTAGTTTGCAAATTACAGGAAATCGTTTCACTCAAATTAACATATTCAATTGCCACTCCTGGCTAAAAAATTTTTTCCAGCAGTCAGCATGAATTGTAACACATCTCATTGGAGACCAGGGCATTTCTAGACTAGAGATGGACTTTCACCAGAACATTAATATTTGTGTGATGTGAGAGAGATTTCCGTTGTGTCACCTCCTTTGTGTGCAACCATATGCATGGACACAGTCCACAAAAGGGACCGGCAATCTCTACCTATTTGCCTCGCATCAACATTTGTCCCGTTGAAGGTGGCAATGTTAAGGAAACTTGTCTGTCTGACCATCCTGGAGCCACTCTGACAGTCGTGCTCACACCATTATCAGCTCGACCCCACATTTCCCATAGCAGTCTCAGATGTTCAGATCTTTCAGTAGTTTTATCTTGGTTCATTAACTAAATAAAAAAATAACAGCCAGAGTTTGGTGCCTCCAAGGAGGGACCCCTAAGAGAGGAATCTCCGGGCTTTTGCACCCACACAGTTCAAGTGCCCCAATGTCTGGGGTCATTGACTCCTGCTGTGCCTCTGAATGTTGGGACACCTGGCTGGGCCACAGGTCTCCATGCCCTTTGTTTTGCAAAAGGCTGGCATTTCCTGGCCCCTTGCCTCGGGCTCCTCCCATCCAGAGCTCAACCTGCAGTTCACACTGCAGCTGCAGACTGAGCTGCCTGCACTGAATGGATTCCTCAACAGCTGCCCTTGCACTGTACTGCTCCTTGATGTCAGCAGTCTTGACAAAAATTGTCCCACACTTGTTTGGTGTTTGTTGCTGGCCCATAATCTGTGATCCTGTGCAGGACTATTTGATGCAGTGAAGTTGTCTGCTGTCTCACAATTCACTGCTTAGAATTAGAGCTGTGTAATTTAGAAGGGACCTCAAGAGGCCTCTAGTCCACAATCTGCTCATATGATCCAACCAGAATGCTTAGGGCTTTATCAGTCTTGTGCTCTTCTTTATCTGTGGTCACTGTTAAATAAATAAACCACCTCATTCAGTAAGAGGCCCACGTTTTTCTTGTTCAGCTTTTTATTAACTAATGTAACAATAGGAATTCTTGCTCTTGATGTTTCTTGCAAGTGTCAACTCTATATGAGCTTTGACTGAATAGCTGAGGACTACCATTTAAGAATTCGTAAAAAAAGGACTTTGGGAGAACATGGTCCATCTATCATATTTTATAGTTTCATCCAGATATATTGAAGTAAAGGCTTTCTAAAATCCTTATAAGTAATCGTTCTTGAATATCTGCAGCCTCATTTACCATCTCAGTTTAATCAGATAGATATTGTTTGTTTGGTTTGAGGTTTTTTTGGAGAGGAGGGAATATCTGTCTTATGATGTATAGTATCATATAGAAAAAAGGTAAGCTTAGTTTAGAAAAGAATTTGATTCAATATAAAAGGGTGTCAGCTCTTCTTTGGCTCCAAAAACTCCAGCTGGCAGGTTAAATTTGGATAGTGTCAATGCCCATCTGGATATTTCTTACAACATTACTACTACCACAAAACATGAACTCCCACCTTCTTGATACAAACTTCAGGTTAAGGAACCAGTACCTGTATTTTAACTACAACTTTTATGTGTATGTCTTGGCCTCTAACATACCACATGTCTCACTTGCCTCTCCCAGTCCATAATTTCCATCAGTAATGAAAATTACCAGATCATTCCTGGTTTTGCAAATTCAACTAAAAAATGTTCTGAAGTTTCAATAAGGGAATATAGACTGTGTTTACTGTTCCAAATACAGCAGTTCATTTTGCTGTATGGTTTCTACTATATGATTTCCACAAATAAACATTTTTTCCTCTGTACTGAATAGAAAAATTTAGTTGTCCTCTTTATGAACTTTGTTTAAACAAAAATTTTAGAGCTACAATTTCTCTTGAATGAATGCATGCCTATGTACTCTTGACAACCAGAAGCAGAGATTTTTTCCCTGTGCTGCTTTTCCACAGGAATGAAAGAAAAAGCATTTTAATTATGTGTTTAACTGCAAAACTAATTCCTGTCATAAATGCATCATTGAATACAAAAAAGTTTTATAGGATATTCAAATATAAGAGAAATTTCTGGTTTCCATTGTTGATAACGCGACTACATTAAATCTTTGTAGAAGGGCTTCACCTGGTGTTTTCTACCAACTTGGGGACATATTGAACATTCAGTATTTTTAAGGTCAAAGATAAGGAACACTTTTCCTGGGCTTAGGGTGATGCTTTGGGCTCACCTTGATGAGTAGCTCACAAACACCTGGTCTGTAGCTCCCCGAAGTGTTTTCTCTGTGGCTTCCCCACACAAAGGAGCATCCCACAGTGCTCTCTGCCAGCAGCCCCATGTAAAGCACAGTTACACTGTGCACCATTTTCCTGTGCAACACAATCCTTTTCCCACCCTGTGCAGCCTGCTGTCCCACAGCCAGTGCCACCACACAGCTCCCCACAGCTGGCAGGGACCTGCACCTCCCGTGCTCCCCAGTGCCCGCTGGTACAGGGCAGCCTCAGCTCAGAGCTTCTTCCACTGCCTTACCTGCTCCTGCCTGTGCTCTCCTGAAGTGCCCCACATGTCACCACGCTGCTCTCCATCAGGTCCAACAGGTGGACGCAACATGGTCGATGCTGAGGTTGGAAAAAAGCAAAGAAAGGTGGAGAGAGGGAGAAAGAAGTAAAGAAGGGCTGGGACAGGGCTTTGTGGCTGCTGCCAGGTGTCAATCTGATTTAAATCCTGTGCTCTCAGGCTCTTTCTGAATGGGCAGTGGTGACTAAAGTGTTATCAGCACACAGACTTTCTCTGAAACTGTGCATTTGGTGTTTAAGCTATCCCCACATTTGTGCTGAGTGTTGAAGGCATTTTGAAATCCTGCAAATTAAACACAGCTGGTAGGGAGAGGAGGTGCTGAATTGTAACATGCCTTCTGAATGGCAATTTAAACATGCTTTCCTTTTTCTGATGCAGCTCCTTTAAGTTATGATGGCTGTTATTGTTATTTCTTACATTCAATGTGTTGCCTTATGTGTTCATTAGGCACAGCCCAAAGGTTTTTGGAGGCACTCTGAACACTTGGAAGTAAATGTTTATGCACTATTAATACATGTTTCTGTTTGACATTCCCATCTCAGAGGAGATTTTGAGTATATTTGTGTGGGCTTTGGGTGTTTATCTAGATGACACTAAAGTAAATAAAACTACTCATTTCCCTGTCATCAATCATGGTGTGGTTAATTAATTTACACAAGTACATATGCTTGTATTGTAGAAGAGTGAAGGTCAACATGTGAAGAAAATAAGCCATTTCCTTCCCACTGTGTCCTACAGTTGAAAGATATAAAACTATACCTCAAATGGGTCCAAGCCAGACAGTATATAGTAAAAATGTGGCATGAAGTGTGGTGGGAAGGCACATAATGTCTGTAGAGGCGAGAGAGGGGAGGAGGAATCCTCTTCTCTGCCTCTTCTCACAGGTGGGAGAAAAGTACCTGCCTGCCTGATGTAAGGTGATTTTGGTCATGGAGCGTACAAAAAGTACTCTCCTATTTCCTAGCTCTGGCAGGAGCATACAATCTTCATTCATTATCTGTTTTGAATTTCATTTTCTGTCAAAATTATATATATTTATATCTATATATATATATGTTTGCTATGTAATTTTTTTAATAATATGTCATTAATATAACCTATCTTTTGGTACGTTAACATGTGGGGTCTGTTAAAATTGAATAATTTCTTTTCTTTTAAGACTGAAGCCCCAATTTCCTGGGCAACAGACATTATTACTTACAGGGAAAAAAATTAAAGCATTTCACATAAATATCTAGCTCTGCAACACTCAATCACAGAGGTACAGACTGGACATATTTCTTTAATGTATTCCTCTTTTATTATCTTCATTTTTAGAAGAAACAAATAGCTTTATAAAAGCAAGATTACTCTAGAAAGAGAATCTGATGGTAATGAAATCTGTACTTGTTACTTTTCTGGTATCTTTTCAAAGAGAGTTGAATACATGTCCAAAGTGACCAACACAAAATAGATTTCATGCTCAGTAAGTTCAAATTAATTCAGGTAATGTGTTTTTAGCTCCAGTCTGGAAAGGACATAAATTGCCATCCAGTTAATGCTATTAGTCATCTGCTGGTTGTTAAGGCACATGTTGGTCACAAAGTATTTTTTCCAATATTTGAAAGCATTTAAATTATTTTTAACATCCATTGAAAGAAATAAAGATTTTTCAAAATTCACACCCAAAAATTAGAAATCTGATCCATAATTGATTGTATTAAAAAGCCTTCCTGGATTGTATTATCATATTTTAATTTGCCATTTCCCATTACTACTCCTTATACTGTAATTGGGAAAAATAAAATGTGAAAAATCTTCTCTGTTTTGTTTAAGGAACACAACCCAATTAGAATTAATGTAAAATAACAGCTAAATATTTTTTAAGTTTCATATGACTCTAAGTCTTCGTAGGTCTACTGATTAGGAAGGAGGAAAGGCATGTGACACAGTCTCTTTAATATATATTTTTTTATTTTCATGTGTAAAATTGATGTCTAGGACTTATCTAATCAATTTAATTTTGTGCATTTAAAATAATTATCAAGTTGCTCAGGGTATGTATAATCATGCTAAATATTAATAACTGCATTAATCAATTTTGATTGCATATCAAAAGGTAGTACTGAAATATTTTACCCACAATTATAAAAATATACAAGGAATTAATTTTTAAGGTATATATACAGATTAGAAATATGATAAAAATATTATTCGAAAAGTAAATAAAATACAGTCATAGATCACTAAAATTCTATCCCAGTATTAATAAATTTTAAAGCTAATAGATATTTTGAAAGACAGAATCAGATAATTTAACCTAAAGAGCAATAAGTCAGTTACACTGATAATCAGCTGTAGTTAGTTGTATTGCAACTTTATTCATACTTCAAAGTCTTTGACTGTAGTTGCAGCATTATCATTCTCCCAATGACGGTGGAGCGACTCTGTAGGGCTTTTTTCTCATCACATTCCATAGATCACCAGCAGTACACAGTACAAATGCTACTCAGTCTGAACTGTGTGCAAATAAATGTTTCTTGCTGTTTGGTTTTCTTTCTGAGCCACATTGCTCCTTACATTCTTTATGATACTCATTGTATGGCTAGATTTTCTCTCTAAATTCATGTTATAGCATGTTTTCACTCAGCAATATCAAAGCACAGGTTGCCCTAATGACCCATCTCTTTCTAAAGAAATTGCAGCAGCTGTTACAGTCATGGCCCAAGGAGCATCTTTCTTTCTTTCCTTTTTAAAATTCTTTACGATAAAGAAATATGCCAATTTACCTGAGGATTAGATTCCCCTTAGAGAACTCCAAGGTGATCTTAAGTGAGGGAAAGGGAAGAAATATGATGCTTAACTGTGAAATATTGATGTCTACTTTTGCGGCTTATTAGCACTGCTGGGCTGTTTTGGTTTTACTGTATTCTGCAGTATAAGGTGCATGTAAAATATTAGTCAAAATCAAAATCCTTAAAAGGATTTTAAAAGTGCGTCCCTCAGACACTGTTCATGTGTCTGGCAGTGTCATAATAGCTGGATGAGAAAAATAATGTGATGAAAGATAAAGTGACATGATGGGCACTAGTCATGGCTTCCCAGTGTCTGAGAGCTGTTTATTTTTCTGTTTGCTGGTGTTTAGCTACATCTCTATAGATGAAACACTTCAGAGTCTGGAGGCCCATTCCTTCAACAGTTTAAGCAAAGTCACTCACATGTAAGTAGTGTAATTAAATAAACGAATACAGTGATGAGATAAATTTGGGATGTGTGGAAGTAAAATGCATGATGATGTTTGAGTTGTCATTCCTGTCTCCTTTGTAGTTAAATGTTCAGTTTCTCATTTCCTTTCTCCATAATGGGGAGTGAGTCAGTCTCTTTTCCAAGTTTATTTTATTGTGCTTGTTTTCTGTGCATCTTTTTGGTTCCCTTGCCCTTCTCTATCCTCCCATAGAAATGTAGGTACATGTAGTGAGAAACTAGTGGAACTACATCATGAGCTTGAGGGTAAGTTGAAATAAAATGGCAACTAAGAATTATTTCTGTCAGTTTACTGCAGGTAAGTGTAAAACAGTAATATAAGCACCAGAAATAAAATCAGAAGGACCAAAGCACAGAGCAAAATGGCACTAGCTGGAGACATGTAGAAGTAGTAGTCATTCTGAAAGAGCACTAGTAAAAAGAAGAGTGTTTATATGATTATGAAATGGAACAAGAATAATATGGAAAAAGGCTTCTGGGAAGTGTTTTTATACCTTTTTGTTCTCATGTTCTGACCAATCCTCACCAAATGATGCATTAAGGGCACTTACAGAACTGGTAGGATACCTGCATCCAGCCTGTCAAAATGAGAGTGTAATGTATAGAATAGAGAGCTTCACAGGATCTATCCTGTATCTGGGAACACTTCCATGCTTCCATCACTGATCCAAAGGAGGGACTGGAAAGCGTGCCCATGTTGTAAAGCTCCGCTGAATTACAGTTTGGCATATTTCAAAGACTTCTGTTTGCAGAGGTTCCATGGGAGAGCACTCTTGATCACCATGGATCCAGAAAACATTGTTAGAGGGGAAAGACTTTTTTGTCCAGAAAGAAAACATACCAGATGCAGACAGATTTTTTTTAAGAATGTTGCAAGAGGTGAAAGCTATGTTTGAAAAAGTGAAAGTAATAATAACGTTAAATTAGATTAGACAAGATTTGTGTTAGACTCTAGGAAATGTTTTCATATGGCTGGTATAAATAAACACTAGAATTGTTTTCCTGGAGACATTGTCCCTACCACTGCAGGCCTTTTAAAGCTGTGTGATCTGAAACTCCATAGATCTATTTAATCTTCACTCAGAGATTGAATTAAATGATCACTTAACACTTCTCTATTTTCTATGATTTTTTTCGTTTTACTTTACACAGTGTGAAACAGAAAGCTATAAAGTTACAGGAGAAAAATATAATTATTATTAATAAATGACAGAGAAACTAATGCTGCAAAGTATAAGTGACTCCTTTAAGAGAACCTGAACCTGACAGGCATAGCTAGAAGCAGAGTGCAGGATCCTGAGATCTACTTCAGGCCAATAACCTGCTCCAATAGTGTTCCTGAAAGATTTCACAGCAAGGCTTTGGTGTGATATCAGTACTTACCTTTGGTTAAAATACCATTTCCTCTTATGCAGATATTTTTTTCCAAGTCTGTCATGTCCATGTTCTCTCTTTCTCTTTCATTGTTGTTGTATCTTTAGAATTTCTTGTTTAAGACAGCCATTTAATGAAACATTTACTGGCAGCACATTTTATCAGCAATGAATAAAAGCATCTGCCACTATGCACTACCAATTCCTCATGTGGTTCACCTTATTAGAAATTAACAATAAAATGCTTCAGAGAGCTCCAGAATCACTGCATTATCACACCCACTCGAGACCCCAGGCCTGGAAGTGTTGTCCATGCCTGGGAAGTTGCAGATCTGCACAGGAGTCAGCAGAGTTCACAGGCACCTACATTCCTGCCACCTATGGCACAGGGAGGAATTTTCCTGCTCCACTATACAAGGGTATGGTAATGTGGGGTCCCTTATATTTCTCACAAGGCACTACCAAAAAAGAAACTGTACACAGACATACAGGATACACTTTTTTTTTCTGCACAAGACCCAAAAATATAAACCAGGATAAGACATCAGAACTTTGCTCACAAAAGTTAAAGGAAAACCGTAAACCTTTGCAGACAGCCCACAAAGAAGGGCCACCTCTACCACTCAAGAGTGCTTACCAGCTTCATAAACTCTGTTTGGAAGGCACATGTATGATTTAATCAGGGAATATCCAGTCATATGGCAAGTTAGACAGTTGCATATAATCTGTGAAAGGAAGCAATTTATAAATTTGATCATTTTTATGAATTGTTTCCGTAACTCCTGGTTTGTTAAAACTTATCACTGTTGATTTTTATTTAGTTTCCAAACAACAGGATTATATAGGGATAAATTTTCATCTTGTGCTATGCATTCATTTAATGTTCTTCATTTACATAATATTTTTAAAGTATTATTGCTAAAATAATACTAGGTTAAGATTACCACAAAGTACTTTAAAGGAGGTTAAGATTACTGTAACAGTTTTGAAAAGTCATTTCACCGAGTTTTATTTTTACAGCTTGTTTTTCTTTGAACTTTTATAAAGTACAGCTTTATGTAAATAATCTTTTTACCCGAACTTAAACTTACACACACAGTTTCATTTTCAAAACATTTGTTTTTAGACATATGAAGTTCTTAGGAGAAAATGTAGTGTTTGTGGAAGGGAGGAACTTACGCTTTGGCTTGAGCCAAGTGTTATGTGAATAGGCATCCTGTGTTCATCATGATCTCTGTCAGCCAAGCTTGTTAGTGCACTTCAGCCTTGATCTTCAGCAGCCCATTTTCTCAACCCTTATTTGGTTCATGTGGTTCTGTCCTGACTTTCTGTTCCTTCCCGACCTCAGCTCTCTTTAAGCATAGGTCATATTTTTATGCATCCATATGCCTTTCAAGTACTGAGCAACTTCTGCAAATTAAGGATACTAATCACATGCTGTATTTTAATGAGCCAGATCTCATCTGGCTTGTAATTAATGACAAAATTTCCACTCTATGAAGATGTAAATAAGGAACAAGCTTTTGCTTGGTTTTTTTCTCCCCTATTGTGTTAAATTGGTTTCACAATGGTTTCTTGTTCCTTCTTTTTGTATTTACCTTTTTTAAGTACGTCTGTTTGCAAATTCAGAACTGTCTCTCTCATACAATTACATAAGTATTTTTTTGTAAATGTAATTGTGAAAGTGTCTGATTAGCAATCAATGTTTCTGTGTAGTTGTCTTACTAGTAGAGCTGAAACATGGTAAGATTACACTAAAGAAAGACCTGTCGTAGTTAGGTCTTTGTTTCTCAGGGAAACATTCCTGTGAAGGGAACCTCAGAAAAATCCACTCTTTCTTTTCCTCCTTTCTCTGTGTCTCACTCACTCTCCCCTGCTCTCTCCCTACTCTCTTCTCCTCACTAGAAAAGCATTCTCCTCTTATACAACCACATGAAAAGCCCTCTCAGCATTTGGGAACAGGCCCAAAGGTTATGGTTCAAGTGGCTTGCCCTCGTACATGTGTCGTCATTTGGAGCTGGCGGGGCTCCGCTCCCCATCTCTGCAGTGAGATGGAGCCAAGGCAGCCCCCACCCCCGGGGCTTGTGATGGCCGGCCGTGGGATACAGCACTGCAGGAAGAAGAGACAAGCAACTGGAGAGGAAGACTGAAGAGATTTGTGGGGGAATGCTGTATACCTGCAGGGAATTTCAGAGCACTGGGATCAGGGCTGTACAAAACACTCTTACCAAAATCTGGTCTGGAGGTAGGGAGTAGACTGTTGGCACCCTAAGCCATTTTTCTGGTGCCTGTGGTGCAAAGGCTTAAACAGCTGCATGCAGATGAAATAACATGGATGGTTTGGCTGAAGGCGGAGAATAAAACATGGAAGTAGATGTACAAGTGAGAAAAGATAAGGTAGTACAGACAAAGTAAGTCTCAGAAGGTGGAGAGGGGGCCCAGGTTATTACAAGAGAATTCCAAAAAAGCTTATTTAAAACATTTCACGGTTGCTGACCTGAGTACCCTTAGTCTTTGTAGGTATCTCAGCATAACATGATTATATTGCTACTCTAAGGCCAGATTTGCAATTTCTGAATTCTGGGATTAAACAGATTCGAAGACGTGTCAATATTGCAAGGCAGGTATGACAAACACATCTGGTAAATGAAATTTAGAATCCACTTAAATACATAAATGTTTGTCCTTCTTAAAATGTTACTAAATTCATGTAGAATGTTAAGTAGCATATTAACCTTTCTTAAAAGTTGGCTGGGAAACACATCTCAATTAATTAATTAGCCTAATATTTGAATAGTTCTTACTATTAGTTTCATTTTTAGATGGATTTGGATTTGGAACCAAGTAGTTATATATTTGCAACTAGACATAAGTTCATAGTTATTTGTAAGTCTTGACATGTATGTTTATATAATCAAGAGACTTTCTCTGCACATATGTCCTTAATGTGATAAATTTTTTTGTGTATTTTCATTAAAAAGGAAAAGTGAATTGCAGTTCTTGGACAGTCAGGTTGTGATTTGATTGTGAACCTAGTACATTTTTAATTTCCAGTCTGAGTGCCAGAACCAAAATTTTAAACATGAATTGTCTTTAAAGCACAAATAAATCCGTTTTCAAATGGTTTATGTGCTTCCAAAAATAGAGTAGAAGTTGAATAGTTTGTAAAGTAACTTCAAATACTTTTGTAAATACTCCACAAATAATTCTTTTAGCTTGTGGGTAAGTAGAAGCATCCTTCTTTCTTATGAGCATCTCTAAGTAATTTTAGTTAGGACTGCAAAGTGAAATGCTTGTTCAGAGCACCTTTCATCTTTTTGCATCAATGGTTCATAAAAATGCCTACTAACTGTCTCAGGTTTTCTTATACCTTAAAAGCACTTCATGCCCAGAAGGACTCAGAATTGTAACACTGCTGTATGCTATGATAAAGTTGTATTTGTAGAGTGTGTCAGAGTTGCATTTCAAAAGTAATTTAAAATCAGCTCTCACAAACACTTAGATATCTGGGAACTGGCTTACTAGGCATTTTTAAGGATGCTCTTTGGCTTTATCTGCATTTTAGGCACCTAAAACTAGTAGGTTTCCTAGAGCTGTTTTTCAAAGAACCATAACTTTTTTAATTCATGAGTTTCAATTTTTTCAGCTCACCAACTCATAAAAGCTAAATGATGAAAGTGCAAACCTGGTTTAATGAATTTACTGATAAGCAACTTGCTCTTCTATCTTTATGGACCCTTTGGGAATAATCTTTACACCACAGCAGTCTTTTGATCAGTTTGAAAATTAGGACCATATAGCATTTATGTGCCTTTGGGTATATTACTCATGACTGATTACTGTAAAAGAAATTGTGAAATGCAGTTTGTCCTGTTAATTGATGAGCTCAGAACTATTCAAATATCTTTCCTCCTTATGGGCTTAACTTCATAGGCTCCAATACCAATGGAGTAATACATATCCTTTAAATATGTGATTTCAGGGAGGAATTCTTTCCAGTACTCTAAGACTAATGATGTTTGAGTGTTTAAAACAAGGACAGCAGCACAGTTCATGAATGGAAATGAATTTGAAGATCTGTGGGGAGGAAAGGGTTGAAAAACAGAGGATTGGCAAGGAGAGGGAAAAATAAATTGGTTTTAGAATTGTTTTCACTCAGAGACCAATCTTGCACTGGGGTGATGTTAGAAAACTGTGAGAGAATTCACGTATTTGTGTTTGTTTTGGTTGTTTTCTGTCTACTATAGAACTTAAATTTCCTCACAAGATAACAGAATATTGTAAAAGACTTAAAAGCATTCTTCTTATAGGCTTGGGGCCTCATTGTAAGCAGAGAAAGGAGATAAGAAGTGTGGAGAATGTAAAACACAGCGTGGTGAAGATCTGCACATGTTCCAGGTCCCCTTTGATATGTAAGGCAGGACTCAGGCCCTGCTGTGTTTTGCTCCTGCCAATATGAGCCTAGCAGTCTGTGTGCCTCCACTCGCTTTTTTTGAATCCTCCAGCCAGTGAGATGATGGAATAAATCTGCTCTTTGCACTTCAGCTGTGTGTCGTGGTCTTCTTGGTGTTACCTATATATATTCTGGGCACACAAGATCTTCCTCTTTTTCATGCAGATAAAATGAGAGGCCACATATTCAGGCCAGTCAAATGCAGGAGGCACATTTGACTGGAATAGAAGTAGAGAAAATCAGATTTCCCTCTTAATTTTTTTCCTAAGCATAACATTCTCTTTTGTCAAATCACCTTTTATTTTCATACCTCTCTCATCTATTTTGACTAGAGACTTCTAAGCAACTGGCTGTCTGCTCCACAATGGCATTTTTATTCCTTTTGGGCTTTAAGACACCGCTGTAATACAAAGTGTAGGATGAAATGCAAGTATAAATACAGTATCTATTAAAGAATACTTATTTTTTAATCCCAGCATTACCAATTGAAGAAAATTGAACAGCAGGGATATAAACCTTTTGCCAATGTTTAGTTGAATCATATTTATTCCCTCACTCACATTATTTAAGCTTTTCTCTTATTACTGTGTTAAGTGTCTCATCTGGCAGTTTAAAATATTTTATTCCCAAATTAATTAGTTTTTCATTTGCCTTTTTTAATCAGCACATGTCCTCTCCTGGCCCAATTACTTAACAAATCAAAATTGTATCTCATTACATTATTTTGTTCTTTTAATTTTAGTACCATCTGCAGATTTTGAATTATTTTTTCCAATACCTGCATCCAAACAATTTACACAGAATACAATGAATAGCAACATGCCAAAACCTGATGACTCTATGATACTCCAATGTATTATCCATTTCCATGCTAAAGGCTGAACTGAAGACTCTTTCCCTGGAATATGCTTGATCCACAGAGGAGTATCAGTCCAGGAAGCTCACGAGTCCAACAACTTGAAAGCAGCTGGTGATGGCAGAAACACATCAGTTAATGTTTATTCCACTACCGGGAATGTGATAGCTACATAACTACTAAAATAATTGGAGAGAAGCAAGAAACTGACACTAAGAGGATTTCTTTTAAATACAGAAACACAGCTACAGTTCAAAGTAGCTAACAGACATGAAGAATAGTTGAATGCAGCACTATAGTAGCAGTACTATAGCTATTAATGACATCAGTTTAACATGCAAGTAAAAGGTAAATCCTGATTTCCCTGCAGTGTTTTAGTAAAAAGAGTGAAAGCTGATGACGTGGAAGGTGAAACAGAACTGTTTTGTCAGTACAGCAATATCTGGAGAGGTTAAAGTCTTTGTATCAGTATCTACGTAGTGATTTATCTACTAACTTCTGTCTCTTTTCCCACGTCTATTTCTTAGACAACTTGTCTGGGTTGATTTTATCCTCTTAAAACAATTCCAGAGGCAGAGGTAGTCTTAAATCCCAATTTTCTGATTCTTATATTACGCAGGTTACTTGGCACAGTTAGGCCACAGCAAATTAAACACTGCTGGTTTCTGCCCATTGTGTCTCTGTCCAGTAGTGGCACTTCTTTGACTGACTTAGAATATCACCCACATAACCTGCACCACTGTGCCATCTAAATCTGTCATCTTTATGAAATTTCTCTGTATAAGTAGCCAGAAATGTTTTCTTCAGGCCCATTGCTCTACTGTTAGTATGAGGAAGAAGCCTGGCACTCCATTCTTTCTATATGGTTTCTGTTTTAAGAAGGCTGAGGGTTGTTTCATCAGTGTTATGAGATCAGTGTCCAGAGCTCATATAAGGTAAAGAAATAGAAGCAAACATGCAAAACCATCCATATCCTTCTGGAAACAGTGAAGAGTCCAGGAAATGAAAAGTCTGCATCTGATGGGGGAGGGCTTGTCTAATAACAGATGAAAATTTGGTAGGTCTATTGAATTACCTCAATACTAAGAATTTTGGCACAGTCTGATTCATGCAGCCAGACTGATGACTGTTTTTATAGATAGAAAGAAAGAAATCTGCTAGAAAATAGAGGAATGATAAAGACTGAGGGAAATTGCACTAAGGGAAGAGACAAACATTTCCGAGAAATGAGGAAGAGTCATGACTCCAGGCAATGATGGTGGTGGCTGGAGGGGCAGCAGACCTGACAGCACAGCTACAGAAAGCACCGTCGTGGCCACACTGTGATTAGTGTCAGGCTGCTTTTTCAACATGTGCAGACTAAAAAGCCATTTGCAGACTAAGCTCTCTCCTGGGTAGAAGTATTTAAAGACATAGCTATGGACAGGAGATGTAAAGAATGAAATCTATGTTATGTCTTGCCTCATTATATAGCAAAGAGATGCACTATCCTCTATACTGCTGGGCATGGCTATGTCATGAAAGGTGTGTCCATTTCAAGTCTGGAACAAAGTTAATTTAAGTGACCTAAGCAATCTTTTGATGAGACCTCTAAAACAGACAGGAAAAAAAAACAAAATACCGTTGGACACATGAAGAAAGTAAGCAGAAAAATAGCACATAAAATTATAAGATACATAGATGGCTGTAATTTGATAGGATTATTATGTACAAATACTGAAGGTTTTACTTTTCTTCTTCTTAGTCAAGTTTGCAGACAAAAAACTCTCACCATGTTCAAACTAATAGCCATTACCACAAGGTATTTGTTTTGATTTTAGAACCACACAGACAAAGGATCCATAATGAAATCTCAGGTACTTCTTACTGCCTTGCTTCAACAGGCCCATCCCCAGAATGGCATCTATGCAGATGATAATGCATCAATGTAAGATTGCTCTGGTCTTGAGCTAGTGCTGGCCAGTACAAAAAGCTTGTTGTAAGAATTAGGTCTCTGAAATTTCATTTTAACATTGTTGACTTCTGCTGTGATAAGTAATTAAATGTTTGTTATCAATGTTCCTCCCTTTTTACAGTGAAATTAGAAATCTTAGAAACTTGGATTACATAGATCCAGATGCCTTTAAGAACCTTCCACTTTTGAAATACCTGTAAGTATTTAGCACCTGTAACAAATTGCTATTTTAAGTCTCACAGATGACTCTTTACATTATAGCAGTTTTGTTAGTTTGCATTTGATTTTGGAACTGATTGCCATGTTTTTCCCTGTTGCTTTATTCTAATGACAGAAAGCCAGCAAGGGTAGGGTTTGGAACTCTTACTACTTTTGTGAGAAAGGAAAACATGTTCACAAATTCACCAGTAGCTTTCCCATTTGTCTTATCCATTAAATATCTAGAATACACTAACGTTCCTTGGTAAAATTCCACAGTTAGCTTTTTTCTTATGGTAAGTGCTGTCTTACTCTATTTTTGTAGGAAATAGTGGGAAGAAGGGACACAACAGATATCTACACATCTTTTATATTTACTAGACATTTACACAGGGTTTTAAAGCATACCTGTCAACCAAATGTGAAAAGCCCATGTATAGATGCCTGAATTCATATGACCTCTATGGCAGAAAGAAATCCTGAAAAATTCCCATGATTTTCTAAAGAAACTTCTGTGATTTTGAATAAGATTTGGAAGACACTAGAAAGGCCTCTGTGTGTGTTTGGTAGGGACAGTGTCAAGGAGGAAAGATTTTTCCAGGTTTTTCCTATAGATGTGAAAGTAATAAAAAAGAAAGTAGTAAAAAATTCCATTTCAGGAGAATCGTTTTAAAAACTGAGAACCATATTTTCTTCAGTTATTTTCACTCTACAGAAGTTCAGAAAGGAGAGGCATTAAGCATCTTCACATTTTAAGACAGTTTCCGTTTTTAGAGCTATATGAACAACTCAGCCTAAATGAAAGATAGAGGATTCAGGGGTCCAGACTATTAACTGAAGCAGCCTTAATCTCTCAAGGTAAAATAAACCCGAGTTTTAATTATTTCTCCCTATTGACCTCACAAGCTACTTCCCTCTGCAGATCTACATGGCTGTCTTATTAGTCTGTGTTCCAATTTTTAGATTCTACAGTTTATCATAACTCTGGTATTTTCAATTTTTTTATAGCTCTTGCATCCTTCTATTATGGACACTTTATTATAAATTAATTGATTGACAATAGAGAGGATACAATAACCATCCTGCACTGTTGAACACTTTAAATATATCGTTGGTTTTCATTCAGTGATCCAGTAATTCTTTCTGTTTCTTCTCTCTTTCAGTGGTATTTTTAATACTGGACTCAAAGTATTTCCAGACCTCAACAAAATCTATTCATTTGATGTGAATTTTTTGCTGTAAGTATCTGTCCTCACAGCTGGTTAGAATATTACCATCCTCAATCCACAAGAAAATAATGAAGGTTTCTGGTTTTGAGAAAAATATCATGTAAGTCTGACAAAGCAGTTTTCCTCAAGTGATATTTCAATGATCATTAGCACCAAATCTGAAAATGCCAGGTCACCTAGCACTACACATTTGACCTGAATGAGAGACATGGACACACAAGCACATTCATGATATACAACTTCAAGAGGCCTTTTGCTTTTATTTTGGTTTTGGTTTTGCAATGGCTGTGCAATACCTGAATTAATCTGAAGTCAGAATAGTGTGACACACAGGACCTGAGCTGGCATACATCCTGCTAACATCAAGTCATCCTACCAAAATTCTTCTAACAAATTTATGCTGGCATGGTGAAGCAAACTGCAGAACAATTTCTTGAAGAAAGAGAGTAGGAATGCAAATGGGGGCAAGGAGGTCTCCCACTATTATCCTTAAAGGTATTTCAGAAACAAAGAATTCTGCTTTGAATTTAAAATAAAGCAGGTGTTTCCTAGTATTTAAAAGGCAAAGACAACATCCATTTGTGTTAACCTAAGTTGGAATTTTGGGTTGTAATCAAGATGAGGAGGAAGAGCAACTCAAATAAGACTTGCAGGCTGACACAAGGTAAAAGTATCTTGGTTACTTCTTGGTCCCAGAGAGGAGTTAGAAATACTATATTGTAGCAGTTTTCAGCTGGAGGAGGCTTGCGTGCTGGATAGGCCAGGCAAAAGGCAATTAAAAATGAGAAGTATTATGCTAGAAGGTGATTTGCAAAGACATAATCAACGATCTACTGCAGGCCTTGTTTCAGTGCTGCTAAGGGGTGTTTTTGGTCAAGAAGGGTCTGTTCCCACTGCATTCATGGTCTGCCACTGGCAAGATGAACATCGGCGCAATGTAGAAATGCTGCTTGTTTTGCTAAGAAGTGCAGACCTGTAGTAAGCAATGAGGTCTTCCCTTCCAAGGATCTTCTGAGGCCAGAGATAAGCCTTGTCCTAACTCACACATTCACGTGGCTGTGGGCCTCCAAGACTGAAACCTGAGTCACTGAGAGCTCTGAGTGAGACACACCTACATCTTAAGGACTATTAGGGAGGTTCTCAAAGACCAGAAGGGCTTCAGCTCAGATTGAACTCTGCTAGATCTACACAGTAGAGAGAACCAATAATTGAACAGGCTAGATGAAACAAAGCAGTTTATACAACCATCTGTGTACTTACTTCCAAACAACTCAGTGCCTTTCTAAGTGGCAGAAAGCCAAACATTATTTTACTTCTACCTTGATGATTTTTTTTTTTTTAAATAGAGGTCACTAACAAAAGATAAGTATAGGTCTTATATACTACACAGGGTTTTTAAAGAGCAGATCTGTACTTTTAAGGGAGATAGTTCTGTGATGTACATTTCTAAATACTGCTATTCAATGAATGACTTTTTGTTTCTTCCATCAAGAAAAGCGCTCGTGAAAAATAATATGTTTCTAAATGATGAATAAGGTATAGCTGGGGAAAAACCATTCATTATATTACTATTTGCCTTTGAGGCCAAGCAACTTACAAGTAAACATTTATTTAGAAAAGTGAACCAATCTGAAAAATGTCAAACCCAAATAACTTGTGGTGGAAAACCACCTATCAGTGATAATTACTTGGAATGAAAATGGTTGTAGTACTGTTCAGTGTTAGCACATATATATGCACAAATGTAGCACAGAAAAGGAATGAAGGTATTTCTGGCACATGGGTAACTGTTAGGACTTCTCAGCCCAAGGACTTTATGCATTGGCCTTATTGGCCTAATCCACAAGCTGAAGAAAAATAGAAATTTATACAATGTTTTCATTTCCAGACTATAATATGATTCAGAAAAAGGACAGTCAGAGACTTTGCTCTGCCCTTGTTTCTACCAGCTTTTTCCTCTCTCCTTTTTCCAGTTTAGTCATAGTAAATCTCACACTCCTTTGGACAAGAGTTGAGAAGAATCAGTAGGTTATTTCACTTCTAGGGAAAGATGTGCTAGATGCAGTTCTGTAAAGTAAAATGGCTCTGTCCTGAATAATGTATTATCTGATATCTTATCTGACTTTAGAGAGCAGGATTTCAGCTCTAAAGCCATGCGGTTTGTTCAATTGACACTGCAGCTAATGCTTATTCACTCTGCTAATTCTCTGGCTCATGAGACCAGGGGCCTGTCCGTGCCTTTAGCCACCATTATCACACAGCTGGCACACCTCACCAGAACTACAAAACCCATTTACCTCACACGATCTCTTCCGGATGCTGAAACATGCTTGATTCTTCATCCTACGTGTATCTTCTGGCCTTAGATATAAATAAACTGTTTATTCTTTTTAACTTATTTATTTAAATAAATAAATTTAAATTCATTATATAATAAACACGGCAATCTTATTTATTTTAATAATATCAATATAATAATGAAAGATAAAAATTCATTTATTTAAATAAATTTATTATATTTTAAACTTTTATTTATTATCAAGGCAGAGAACAACTAATAACAAAGCTGTTCTCAAGAAGCTCTGTTGGGCAGATGTTTGATTGTGATATTTTGTCTCCTTTTTCAGTGAAATTGCAGATAATCCTTATATGACTTCAGTGCCTGCAAATGCTTTCCATGGGCTTTGTAATGAATCTCTAACTCTGTAAGTTCTTCCATTTTAAGTCACAAGGCAATGACCTCTCTGGTAATGCACATGGCAAAATGTTTAAAAAAAATATTCCTGTCCTACTCTCTAGTAGTTTGTAACAGAGAAACACCATAGACAGGCAATATTTATAATCTAGTTTGCACAAATTTCATGACTTTGAGAGCTATTTGAATTAGTCCTGCTCTTTTCTTTAAACTGGCTTGACAAAAGTGGTTTTTTCCTATGTATGACCCTAGTGCAAGTGAATGGTTACGTTTGAAAAAACATCAGTTTTCCCCCTTTAAAGCTACAGCACAGTTAGAATTGTGTCAAACTTTTTTTGCAACCTAAGTGGCACATACCATGGAAACTAATGGATGGTAAACATCAGAAGAGTCATATGTGAAAGAAAATTGTTAAATAAAGTTCAGTTATCCAAGTCATAGTCAATGTGAGCCGCAAGAAAGGGCTGACAGGAGTGAAAATTACTGTAATGAGTTATGACCTGAACTGGGAGGAAGAGCATTAGAATGCACATGAATGTATTCTAAAGAAAGTGTAAAAAAACCCCCACCTTTTTGCTTTAAGGGAGCAAAAGAATGAATTCTAAAAATTTAAGGCAGGCCTGGTAGGACAACCAGACCTTTTTTGCCAGTTGTTAGTTCCTTTAGCCTTCCTTAATCACTCCTACAGAGGATTTAATTTCCTTGCTTTTAGTTTAAGGGTGGGAAAGTTATAGCAAAGTGTTTTAGTCTATCATTGCTGTAAAAAGAGGTAAGGGATGGCACACCTGCCGCATTGTATCCTTGATTCAGGTGCACTCAAGAATGCTTCTGAGCATTTGTTTGACCTTGCACAGTAACTAGTGCTTCTTCAACAGGTTAAAATTAACCCATCCATAAATGTGCTGTTGCCAAGAAAAATTATACATAAAATATTAAGTATTCATGTATTGAAGCAGGCCAAAATACACAACTTTTTTTTTTTTTTTGCTTGCAGTAAACTCTACAATAATGGTTTTACCAGTATTCAAAGCCACGCTTTTAATGGGACAAATCTGGATGCTATGTAAGTAACAGGTAATTCTCTTCTTTCAGAAGAAAAAAACCCAAACTTCTCTGCTTATTTGAGGCTCTGAAATACATATCTTATTCAAATTACTTTTAAGGAGCAAAGAGAGGATATTAATTTCAGCCAGCAATAACAATATCATTGCTTAATGTCTTTTGCAGTGTGCTTTCATTTGGTATGTATATTTATAACTCAGAAATAAAGTTACGGCAAGTAATTCCAGTGTGAGTTTTGTTCTGGTTGGAAGCTACAGTAAAACTTCATTTGATCAGTAACTTTTCTAAGACCATTTGGAAGACAATTATGAGCAGGACATCAAACCCCTACATGTGTCTGAAGGAGAGCAGAAGATGCTGAAAGGCCTTGAGGGCAAGACTTACGAGGAGGGGCTGAGGTAGCTTGGCTTGGTCAGCCTGGGGCAGAGGAGCCTGAGGGGCGATCCCATGGCAGCCGCAGCTTCCTCAAGGCGGGCAGCGGAGGCGCAGGTGCCGATCTCTCCTCTCTCTGGTGACCGGTGACAGGACACAAGAGAACAGGATGAACCTGCATCAAGGGAAGCTCAGACTGGACATGAGGAGAAAGTTCTTCACCAAGGGGGTGGTCAGTCACTGGAACAGGCTCCCCAGGGGAGTGGTCACAGCACCAAGACAGTCAGAATTCAAATTGCATTTGGATGATGGTCATAGTCATGATTTTATTTTAGGTTGTCCTGCAAGGACCAGGGAATTGGACTTCATGATGCTTATGGGTCTGTTCCAACCTGATATGTTCTATGATTTATGATCCTAAGTGAATGCTTCCAGAGACTGGCTATGATGCACTAGTTAATCAAATTTAAAAATAGAAAAAGAAAACAACCAACAAAATAACTAAACTAGACTTATGTTTGTGGCTTTATCTACGAGCAGTGAAAATGGTTTATTACAACAAACACTTTTCTCCTAATTAAATCATATGTCATTTACTTGGAGCAAAGGACTACTCTAGATGTACAAGGCAAACTAGAGAGCTGAACATCAGTGGTAAAGCTGTTATCTGTTTGATAAACTACACTGACATTTCTAAACTAATTTTCTCAAGTGTTTTGGTTACCATATGCCAAGATAAGGTATAATTTTGCTAAGTGCAAGCTTGGAGATTTGTTGTAGCAGCAGCATTAAGTTAATGCAAAAGGCAAATATTTCATATTCTCTATTCTAACATTTCTAATCTGAACTCCTATTTATCTACCACTTTATCCTTAAGGAAGTACCTGTTTTTCTCTGGGTCTGATCCAAGAGCCTTTGAACTTGACAAAAATAGGAACAAAAATCAACTAATAGAAACAGGGTGAGAGAAATTTGAATGGGTTTTGTATTGTTATCTCAAGGATGAAAATAAGTAAAAAAGGAAAACAGTCAAAAACAACATTAAATTTTTGGCAAATTATTCAAAGCCTTCATGTTCCATCCATAAATCAGAAGACATTTTGGGAATCTTGGAGGCTATCTTCTACAATGCATTGTGCCTTTCTCCCTCTCTTGCAGTACTAAAATGCCTATGTAATTAAAGGGGGTCAAAAAAATTAATGCAGGTATAGGTGAGAAACCATGGAGAAATGGTTAATGCTAATGGCATCATACTGAATGATAGCACTACCGAGTTGACCCTGTCGTCCAAAAAGGATCTGTGTTTAATGGCAAACCACAGTATTGCTGTGTAAGTTTTATAAGGGCAGGGAAGTAAGAAACCAGGAGCGAAGGGCTGAATGACACTTCTACTGAAAAGCATTCATCTGGCACTTGAATCCCTCATCTTAACCTATCATTAAGGTCCATAAACTGCATCACTCCTGCAGACTTCTGCAAAGTGGTGCTGCTACACCAGTGTTTATTTCTGTAAGGAAACTGGTAAGGAAAGAAGAGTTTTTAAAACATATTTTCAGTGAATGGCAAAATATATTTGGGATGAGCTTTTACAGAGCTTTCTAAATTACTGAAATGGAAAGTGTGCAATCTCAAAATCTAATTACAAAAATAAACTCCAAAAGAATATATTTACTTTGGTATACACTTTCAGGGTTCACTTATAATGCTTGGCACAGCTCAGAGTCAAGATAAACAATTGTAGGGAAAAATCATACGATGAATCCTTAGTACTGCTCACTTACCAATGCATCTTTTTTGCCTGTTCTCCCTTTCTTTAACCTTCATTTAATAATCCAGCTGGATGCATAGATACATTAACATGTTACACACCCAGAGCCCATTTAATACTATAGCAGTGATACTTAAATATGTGGCCAACATATTAATCTTCTTCTTGTTTCTGGTTCCCTACTACCTTATTTTAAAACTAGAAGCTGAAAGCAAGCAGCAGACAATATACATAATTCCAAATGCCAGTGAGGTGTTCCAAACAGGATTTTTTGGTAACTTAATTTTTAACTAAGTGATCCTTTTTAAGAAAATTTTGCAAAACCTCCCTTTTACCCTCATCTGTCTGTTTATTGTTATTCCATCACTCCCTGTGCTGATAAAATTGGTTGTGGGACTGCAGTAAAACCTAATCAGTGATACAATTCAGCTTTAAAAAAACACCAAGAAAGGTGCGTCCAGCTGCTACATAGGGACTCTGTTGGCCCAAGTATAGCTGGCTTACTGATCTGACTGAATTGAAAAACATTAAAATGGGCCTCCATTTACTTACAGCACTACAAAAACATCACCATTTCCTACTCCAGATTCTGCACTAACTACGACAGATTTCCTGCACTTTGCACTGTGGTATTCATGTGTATCTGATTGCCATCCACCAGCTCTCCAAAATGACTATTATTCTAGTGTCCTCACTGAGGCTAGATATTACACATCACCTATGTGATTTCTAAAACTTCCACGATTTGCTTAGACATGTTGATACCACTGTTGTGATTTTGTCTTCTGCAGTGAATTTAAATGACATTCTATATCATTTAGCTATCAGTAATAACAGGATTAATGGCACTTTCAGATGGAACTATACTGGCTCTACATAAGCTTTCTTTGCCAAATTAGTATCTATCAAAGCCTTTTTCTTTCCATTTAAAAGCCGTACCTATCAAAATAAAAAAGCTTAAACAACTGAAATCAATTAGCATCAGGAAATTGTACATTCTGATGGACCTGACTCATTGATGTGAAAACTGGCAGTTAACACCACAGCCCCTCCTTAGTAACACATGGTTATGTACTTCCCAAAGTCTCTAGCTGTTTCTATTTGTAATTTTGAAGATTTTTATCATGTACATAAGCTATTATATTTCAGGTTTATTACTCACTGTGGTACTCAAATATCAGGGGAAAATATTTCAAAATTGGACAAGCAATTAACTGGTTGTATAATAGTGTCTAGTTACTAGAGAAGACAGGTTTTATTAGGTTAAGCAGGTTTTTGTGTCCTTCAAAACTGCAACATAGATGTTGAAATCTTGGATTAAATCTTGACTGTTGCTCTGGTTTTAATTTTTGTATTCGTTTTGCAGACAAAATCATGACGAAATTTGCACACTGAAGAAAATGTTCACAACAATAGTGTGCCATTTACAGAATATGTAAATCACTTCTCAGAAAATATAAACGCCAGGTGATACTAGAATGCCATTTAGTTATAAAGAATGAAAGCTTATTTCAAACAACAACAGCTGAGAAGGTGATGTAAGCTATTTTCCTCTGTAAGAAACAAGGCTTAAGGCATGAGTAAAGTCCAATGAGTAACATGCCAGAAACATTATCTGGCTCCCTAAGACTTTCTGTTGTGTAACCCAGATGAAGTGCATTTACTTCTCATTTCTCACTATGGTGATCAATATAAGCTTATATCCAGTGAATGTTATGAAAAATTTGCCAATGACTTCAACCAGAACAGGATTAGAATCTTTTCTTAATCTTTTCCACACAACAGCATTGCCAGCTGGGCAAAGGGAGGTGATTGTCCTCCTCTGCTCTGCTCTGCACTGGGGAGCTCTCACCTCGAGTGCTGTCAGCAATTTTGGTCACAATACAAGAAAGACATTAAAGTATTAGAGAGCATTCAAAGGAGGGCTATGAGGATGGTGGAGGGCCTTGAGGGGAAGCTGTGTGAGGAGTGGCTGAGGTCACTTGGTCTGTTCAGCCTGGAGGAGAGGAGACTGAGAGGAAACCTCATTGCAGTTACAATTTCCTCGTGAGGGAAAAAGGAGAGGAAGACACTGATCTCTTCTCTATGGTACCCACTGACAGGACCTGAGGGAATGGCCTGAAGTTGTGTCAGAGAAGGTTTAGGTTGGATACTGGAAAAAGGTTTTTCACCCAGAGGATGGTTGGGCACTGGAACAGGCTCCCTGGCAAGCAGTCACAGCACCAGCCTGACAGATTTCAAGAAGTGTTTAGACGGCACTCTCAGGCACAGGGTGTTACTCTTGGGGCTGTTCTGTGCAGTGTCAGGAGTTGGATTTTAATGATCCTGATGGGTCCCTTCCAACTCAGAATATTCTGTGAACTTCACAGACACCCTCTGACATCTGTTGTGACCACCTTGCAATTGCACGTTTTATCTTCCTAGCTACAACACAAGCTAGCTTGTAAATGTTTATAACAGGGTACCAAACATCCCACTATTTTCTTGCTCTTCTTATAACAAAACTTCAGTTTTTATTTTTGACATGTAAATGGAAACCTCCACTCGACTATGGAGATTTTAAAGCATTTAAAACTTTTATTGCGCTCACAACACGGAGGAAATTATTTTCCTGTTTGTTCATGATGCATTCCATCATGTAATCCCCCATACCTCATTCTGATGAAAGAAAACAAAACTATTTCGCCTCATCCTCACACATATCTACTTGAAGATACAGTGTGTATACATGTGTCCTAATGTGTATGACAGAGAGAGAAAAATAATTTGAAACAAAGATAATAAATAAATCAGCAAAACAAATTATTTGCTGAGGAATTTAATTTCTTTTCAAAATGGAAAACCTGTATTTTGTTTCTTGGGTACATAGAAAATGAAGTAACTGATTATGCATCAATATGTCATTGGGAACAGTCAGCCTATCGCTTTTGTACATCTGTTCAGGCAAGTAAACTTGAGATCTTCTGTAACCTATGGGTAACTCCTTCCAAATCAGTGTTTGTTTGTTTCTGCAGCTATCTGCACAAGAACAAATACCTGGAAGTTATCAATGATGATGCATTTCTGGGAGTGCACAGTGGACCAACTCTGCTGTAAGTAGGAGAAAATGAAGTAGGGAAAGCTTTAAAAATAATAGTGTTTTAGGTTATACTTTCTTTACAACCATTAGCATCAGTGCAGCAGGGACAGGAATGGCATGTTTACAAAAATTATACTAGCAACAAAACCTGTGCTTTAGGGAACTGATTTATTAAATGCTTGCATCTTACATTATGTATACTGCTCCTACCAATTATTCTGCTGAAAGATTCTGTACTACAACCTGTCTTATGGCTGTACAATTGTAACACAAAATAAGGACTCTTGTAGCACACATGTAAAGGAAATTGAAAGAGATGAAAAAATAATTTTAGATAGAAAAATAGTTACTTCTGATGTTGTCTTTTCTTTTTTCTCATGTTATTTGGCTTCCAGTCTGATTTTATAATCCTCCAAATAACTTTTCACTAAAATTAGGAATCATAATACAGAATGAAAATAAAACTTTAAAGCAGTTAAGAAGTTCCAGAAGAATCACATTCCCTGACTCAAATTGTCTAGCATCTAATGTAGGGCCTGTGACTGTTCACAGGGAGAACTGAAATACTGAAAGGGGAATTTCTTCCTGCACTGCAAATCCAGATGCTGCTGGCAGTGCTCAGTCCATGTAAGAATAAGTTTTACTTTCTGCTCTTCAGGAATACAGCATATCCATAGCAGAATAACAGTGTACTGTTCTAGACTAGAAGCTACCTGTAATAGCAAAAGATGCAGAAATCACTTTTCTTTCAGAAGCTTTTCAACTCCAGAAAATCAGCCTGGCTCCAGCAGGTGAGAGCTTGCAGCAGCACAGACTTTTCACTCTTTATTAGTGTGGGTATTTAAAGCATCAGTGGTGTTGTTATGCTGGACAGGTGAACAAGCAATGATATGCTGCAAAGGGCTGTGGTTAATAGTATGCTGTAACAACCAGGTAAGCTCCCTGTGCCAGGGCTAGCTTTGAGACATGTCAGCTACACAAAACCTCTTGGTTTAGGGGCTAAAGTACGTGCATATGGCTTCCTAGGACGTGCATATCTAACTGTAAAGAACTTCCTTCTTACCCTGTGTTTTCAAGTTAGAGATCCCAAATTACTCGAATTTTTTCTCATCTTCTATAACTATTGTGCTAGCCCAGCTACCATTAATCCTTGATCTCAGGACATGTTTTATACTTGCAGTCTAAATAGCCAGCTGTCCATCTCCTATTAGAATGATATACCTTCATGGCTAAGAAGAGTCCTAGCAGCACTTAAAACTAAAGAGAGATGTGGTACTTTAGTGTCATTACAGCAAGAGGTATCACTTCTTAAAGGCAGAAGGCCAGAAATGGCATGTAAGCACAGCAAATCAACAGTGACTTAAAAAAAAGCCAGAGTATTTCACATCATGATACTTTGAGATGCTAGTCCTACCCTAGAGATCTTAGGATGGTGTCACAGTTTGACGCTGGCCTGCAGCTCAGCTCTACACAGCTGCTTAATCGCTCCTGCACCCAATGGGATGAGGGAAAGAATTGAAGGGTAAAAGTGAGAAAAATCATGGGTTGAGATAATGTCAGCAATTAATTAAAAAAGGGATGTTGAAAAAAAAAAATCAGAGGGGGAAGAAAAACCAAGCCCAAGAACAACAAGTGATGTAACAAAAACAATTGCTCACCACCAGCCCATCAATTCTCAGCCAGTCCCCAGGCAATGGCAGTCCTGGCAAACTTCCACCAAGTTTTTACTGCTGAGCATGATGTGGTAAGGTCTAGGATATCTCCTGGTCAGCTGGGGTCAGCTGTCCTGGCTGTCCTCTCCCAAATAGTTGTGCACCCTTAACCTCCTCGCTGGTCAGACGGTGTGAGAACAAAAAATGCCTTGGCTCAGTGTAAGCACTGTCCAGGATAGCTAAAACACACCTGTATTATCAACACTATTTTCACTCTCAAATCAAAAACATAGCCCCGTACTAGCTACCGTGAAGGAATTTAACTCTATGCCAGCCAAAACCAGTACAGAATTAATAATTCAAGTTATTAACTTTTAACTTTATTTTAAGGTAATTTTAATAGCAGCTTTAGGGACTTGTGTTACCCACAGATAACCAGTAATTATTTTGCATGTGTGTTTGCCATAAAATGAGCAATGATTTAAAGTGGAATCCTTCCACCTGCACAGATCTCCTAGCTGACCTTCAGGAACTAGAACTATTTTAACAGGAACAAAATAGTTTCTGAAACTCCCATATATGCATTACCTTAAGAAGGCTGAAGTCAAAAGAACGAAAACTGAGTGAAAACCTAGCATTTATTGTTGGGTCCTGTCAATGGCCATTAACACCTCCCACAGGAGATAAAAATGTGCTTGCAATTGGTGCCTCAGTATACACCCCCACATACCATCATGACCGATATTAATGAGTCATTTGCAGAGAGACCACAGATTTGTTAACCTGGGTAACAGTCTGAAAAGTCTGACCAATACAGCCCTTCCATATTCCCCGGGGCACTGTTAAGATCTTGGCTTATTGTAAGAAATCATTTGTTAGGTCATTTTTGGTTCAGGCACCTTGGTGTTGTTAGTGGGCCATTGGATCTTCCTCAAAAAAAAAAAAGTTTTACTTACAAAACTGTTTCATCTTGAAAATTAACTCTATGGAAAATTATTTTGAAAATATTGCTTTTCCTCTGGTCAATGAATGGCATTGCTTATAGTGGCAGCAGTACACAGAAAAAAAAAAAAAAGTTTAAAAAAATATTACGGAGCTCTAAAGAGAAATTCTAATTCTGTCATGCCTCCCTACCAAGAGAACTACCTGGCAGAACTTATTGTCTGGAGTTCTCTATATGCACTTTTCAAATGAGATAAGAATTTATGGTGGTTGGAACATGTGCCCCGCAGATGGTGCTTTTTTGACCAGGATTTGATCAGCAACAGCAAATTAAAGGCTGAAATGCAGACCATGGATCCACCCTAATGGGGTAATGTTCCATTTTGGCTTTAAAGAAACCCAAGTGAGAAAGATTTAACTACAAATAATTGTGCCTGACTGTATGTTTTTTGTGTGAGTTTGGCCATGTTCTCAGACCACCTAATTAAACATACTTAAGTAAGTATTGAAAAGTTAGGTAATTTTCTTTTTTTTCAAATTTGCATTTTACAACAGCAGAGGAAGCAGGGATTGTGATCACTGAATAGAGGAAAACAGATGCCAGTAATTCTGGTTCCTTTGTCACTGTTGTATACTCAGATGTATGTGGATGTATACACAGATTGCTCCCTTTAGAAAACTATTTTAACAGCATAATGACAGTACATTGTCTTCACCTCAAAATGAAATCTAGGCAAGGGCTCAGCAATGCAGTGGACTGATTTACTAAATGCAACAAGAGCTGCTGCCTTCAGCAAAAGTTCAACAGAGTACAACAAAAATACAGTCAGGTTTATTGTTCAATTAGCTTTTACAAAGCACACGGTCCAAACTCAAAACATTACAGTCACACAAGACACGTGTGAGTAGTTAATTATCTTTAGAATGCATAATTGTCCTTTAAAGCATCACTTCCCAGTCTAGGAATGGGTCCTGCTTCAGGAGGTTCTGTTCCTGCCACTGGACACAAGCAAATCTTGGAGCAAGAGGAGCACTCTGTATTTTGCTAATCAAGCAACACTAATTTGTAGATTTAAAAAATCTTTCAGTAGAGATAAAACAGTATCTGTAGTTGAAGCCCATCTATTATATATTTTATGCTTTTTTAACTATTGCAGTACTCAGAAATTTGTGTGTCATTAGGTAAAAATTCTCATTTGTACTATGATGCATTCAATCTGATTTTATTAATTACCTGTTTTTTAAATCATTGCTATTACTGGATTCCATACTACAATTGCATGCTTCTAGTAATTAAAAGGATTATTGAAAAAAGCTTTTATCTCTTAGGTCTAGTTCTGAAATACTAATTTCATAAAACCAACAAAGAATTAGACCAAAATACAACAACCCAGGAAAAAGAAAAAAAATCTGAGGAACTAAATTTCTGTTTAACACTTCTGTAATGTATAGTTCGTTCAGAAAAAAAAACCTCTGAATTCTTAAGCTATGCTTTATTCCCACATTTATCTTAACCTCTCCAATGTCTCTTTAACCTTCAATATAATGTGTAAATTTCAGCTAAGGTAAGCAAGAGCCTAGAAATGTTACATGAGATTTATAAGGAAACATGTGAGGACAAAACAGAACAGCCAGCAAGCCAGAATGTTGCAATTGGTTGAGAGCGCTTTGGTTGCTGTTCCGCCTCACGGTGTAGAGCTCTTTGCTACCACTGCCAGTACCTGAGTGGGCTCCAGACCATGGCCACTTAAAAGCTAAAGTCTGGCTCTAGGATAGCAGTCAATGTTGCTTGTCTTTTGCATAACCCTGAGCGTTTGACACCTTCCACAAGGAGTGCGCCTACCTGGCTTTTGTCTCAGCCCTGTGGGCATTTGTCAGAGGTCCTGTAGAAGTCCCAGGAAACTTTGAGCAGATCATAACCACAACACTCAGAGAAGTTTGCAAGGCAGGACTTATTTTTACAAAAACCCTTTACATGCTGACTTTCCCAAGGTACATCGTATTAGTTGGCTCATTTGCTGTCTTTCTGCAGGGGAGCTAAGTTGAAGGTTCCATAACTCTTTTACCAATTCAACTTTCTCCTTCAGCTCCTACAGCACTTTTCTGGTGAAAACCATCCAGTCCCTGTGACTTGTTATCATTCATCTTATCAGTTTCCTGCCTAGCCTCTTTTATAGTCTTTCAGTTTGAGACAGATCCTCGTGACAAGTCCATAAGACCTCTTACCCATTCTTTTGTGTTTCTTTAAGTGTGCCACCTCTAGCTCAGCAGTGCTAGCAAGACACTCTTCTGTGCAATGTAAGCATTGCTGTGTTCAAACAGCATCTTAGTTATCAATGTTATTAGATGTTACTGAGGCAGACATAACTGCAGTTGGTTTCCATCTTTCTGAGCAGACCAAAATCAGGGCTGATCATACTTGACTGATCAGTGCTTGGTAAGAAGTGACAGGGCAAGAGGAAATCACCTCAAGTTGTGCCAGGGGAGGCTTAGATTAGATATTAGGGAAAAAAAAAAAAAATCACAGAAAGGCTTGTAAAGCATCAGAACAAGCTGCCCAGGGAAGTAGTGAAGTCACCATTGCTGAAAGTGTTCAAGAAAGTGTGGATATGGCACTTAAGGACATGGTGAACATGGTGGTGGTGCCAGATTGATGGTTGGACTTGATGATTTTAAAGCTCTTTTCCAACCTCAATGATTCTATACACTGGCACCCAACAAAGAAACCATTTAGGAAAAAGTGTCTTCTATATGAATGCAGACACATACTACAGTCTTGGCAACTCCAACCACTTGGATTCACTTGGCTCTGAGGATTAGTAATTATTTATAAACCTTTTCAATCCCATGGTTTCTAGTTTGAAGACAGCTGCTATACTACGTGAAGTAGATTGTGAATTTGAATAGATGATCAATCAAGACTAGATTTGTAAGGTAAAAAAATCCCAGAGAATCCCACACTTTCCTTTTGGCCAGATGACACAACACTTTGTCACTAACAAAGTGTGAGCCTAGGTAGAAATTATCTTGCGTTGGGAGACAAATTATCACCAGACTCCAATAGCAGGGGCACAGAGAGGTCACAAGACTTCTTGGTGGCAGACGCTGTGCTAGCAGTTTAGGGACTTCCCAAACTGGGGATTTTGGAAGCTTCCAAACTTCTGAGCCATTGCACTTTATATGGCACATGGATGGGACCAGGTATCTATTGTTAGCTCTGCAACAGGATTAATCCTAAATCAACAAGAACTTCAAGGCATCTGTGCCTATAACCTTTCCCCAACCACACCAATATAAAACAGTGCTTGAAAACAAAACCCACAATACCTGACTGCTTAAATTGACACCCATAGGCACATCCACAAAAGAATTCAAAGGATTTGGTAAGATAGAACAGAAATTACATAGTCTTACAACTAATTCTTCCAAGCCATTTCTTCTCACTGAAGAGATGTTTCTTTCAGACTTTTTTAAACATCACTTGATAACACTCTGAGTTGTCACAGATTTTGCATGCTCACCTCTGCTCCCTGGGAAACTGTTTCCACAACTAGAGCCCTGGGCTGGCTGCTCCCTTCTCTCAGCATCCAGGGCCCCAGAGAAGCTCCTCACAGCAGCCGTTTCCAAAGGATCCTTATCCCCTGGGTGTTCTTCCTGACCCAGCCATTTCTGACGGGAATGTTACACGACTGTGAATAAAACCAAAACAAAAAGGTATATTCTCCTTCTTGTTATTCAGATTTTGGGCCTGTATGATGAACCATGGCACTAATTTTCACTATGGAATGATACAGGTTTGTGAAAAGATTATGTCTTTTCAAGTCTCTTGCCTCACATTCTCAGGTGTTGCAAAATTCATCTCACAAGAGTGAATAATCACTACCGATCACCTTCTTTACAGTCTGCATGGCATTATAGTCTACCACTGCTGCTTCCCATTGTAGCTTTTCCCAAGAGAAAAGTCCTTACCTGCTCCTTATTACTTCATACATAAACAACTTGACACTTTTATGATCCCAGCTGTAGCTTTCCATGCTCTTATTAGAAATGCATATAATATTTAAGTTACAGTCACATTCACACAGTGAAGTTTTTCTGTTCTATTTTCTCTTTCTTTCCCAAGAATTCTTAGCATTCTATTTCCCTTCAGCGCTGACCTGACATTTGCAGAGGACTCCAAGATCTTTCTAGAGCGCTAGCTAAATTAAACCACATTGACATCCATGTACTGTTAAAATCGTTTTTTCGTAAATGCACTTTACATTCATCAATATTGACTCATATTGATTATTTTTCTGCTCAGTCATGTACTATTGCAGGAGCCTTCTGCTTCTTTGGACAATCAGCTTTAGCTTTCACTCCTTGTATTAGCTTGTGCTGGAAACAAGCTTTGTTGCAGTTACTGTCATTTCCTTCTCAGACTGTTTATGAGTATTTCAGTAGTTACAGAACCAGCCTGGCCTCTGTGGGCCCTGCTGCAATGACCTGTATATTCAGATGGATATCAATTAATTTTCCATTCTTACTCTAGCATGAAAACTTGTCATCTGTTCTCAGGCTTTTCCCCCACTCTTTTATTTTTCAGTTAATCCAGGAAGGACATTCCCCTTGCCACATAACAGATGAGTTACCTTAACAGGCCTTGACATCTGATTTTCTCAAGGCTTGTCAGAATTCCCAATATGTTGCACAAACAGAATCATCTTTCTCCATAAGCTTGTGCCAGTACATCTTCAAAGAATTCTCAAGTGTTTGTGAGGTGTCATTTCCCCTTCAAAGAGTCTTAGCATCTCCCATCACACAGCATTTAACTGCGTTACCCATCTGCAAAGAGCTGCCACCACCATGAGGACTTGATGCAGACCCATGAGGGTTGCTGAAAGGCCAGCCTTGTCTTGGGAAGATCTATTCCCAGATCTAATTTACCAAGATCTTTTGCTGCAGAAGAGTTCTGTAAAATGTCTCAAATGGGGAAAGGGATCCTAGATCAGGATTTAGCAGGGCTTGTTGTGGTAGTTTTAAACTACATTTGAAGGGAAATAGAGACCTAGAGATAAGGTGTGGAAAGGGAGAGCTAAAGCAACATCCCAAGGAGCAAAGGGAGACTCAAGAGAGGCTGACTCCAGTAAATACAAGCAGACAAAGATATAACTATGGGACATCCCTTTGCACCCTCATTGGGATATTGACACAACCAATATAAGCAACACAGCAATGCTGTGATAGAGGGATAAGACAGAGGGATAAGAAAGCTGAATTATTTATTATGAGGGTGTTCATGACAAAAGTGTTGAAACAATGTTGCCACACTAGAACCCTTTTTACAGATTTACTTCTTCACAGACTGTAACTCCAAGAACATCTTGACTTCAAGTGTCAGCAGAAGAGGTTTTGGGACAAAGCAAAAAACTGAGCAGAAAACACCAGCAGGACCAGATGACATTCACCTGGCAGTTTGAAAGGAAAGCCACCTCCCCATCAACTGTGCATCATCTCTCTCATGAGACCACCACGGCAGACAAGTAGAAAGCAACAAACAATACTCAATTTTCTGAGACGTTCAGGATAGACTAAGACAAAAAAATTTTATTTCGGTACATAAAGAATATTCTTTTAGGAATTGCAATGCTTTCTACTGAAGTGTGCCAATAGGTTAAAATGAGTCTAAAGAAATCTAAGGGAATATAACTCTTGGAAGATGCGATTTAAAGAATTTTTAAGACTTTGTGTTTGCAAATCCATTTGTATCTGGTTGGCTTTAAAGGTGTCATTTTAAAAGTCATGGTATTTCTTCCTAATTTGTATTCTGCACTGTAAGACATTAAAGACGAGAGCTTTGAAAGACAGTGAAAATCACAGAGAAATTAACAGCCTACTTGAATTTAACAAGGCCATATGAAATCCCCACCTCCTCTGGATTTGATTTTTATTGTAGAATTCTATGAAACTCTTGAAGAACTGCAAGAATCTGAAACAAAATCTTATCCAGTCAGTGAATATTCTGACATTTGTCTTTTTCTTCCTTTACTTAGGGATGTCTCCAGAACAGCTGTTGCCAACCTTCCAGCCAAAGGATTAGAAAACCTAAAAGAACTAATGGCCAAAAATACGTGGACTTTAAAGAAATTACCAGCCGTAAAGATATTTCTTCAGCTAATGCGAGCTGACCTATCATATCCAAGTCACTGCTGTGCTTTCAAGAGCTGGAAAAAAAAAAGTGGGTGAGTTTCATTAACTGGCATTTATTTTTTAAGTATGTCAGTGATGACAATGTTTCATTAGTAATATAAAAATACATCTATTGGCACTTTTGTGACCATTTTTTCTAAGTATAGACAATGTTCTTTGAAACAGAGATTGCAATTGCAAACTGTCAGAAGAAAGAACCTTTTGCAACATTCCTCCATTTGTTGAGCCCAGAGTTAAAGGGACAGAAAAAAGGGTAAGGTGCTGCAGCAAGGCCTGGGAAAAAAGTGTTGGAAGCATTATAGCCTCACGTCTCACATGTTTTTAATTGAAAAGCTTTTCACTGCTGAAAATTTTTGGACTACAAATACAGCTGCATCACACCATGAGGTACAGGATTCTAAATCACTGCACTGCTAGTTAGCTGTAAAGAACCTACTAAACAGAAATTAGACTGATGAAGTTCTGGGAGAAATTGATTTGTGAGCGACAGTGAAAAAGAAAGTAATACTGTATGTATTATCCAAGTTAAAAACAGTAGATAAATGTCTTCTTACCTACTAAGAATGTAGATCCCAAAAAAAGACAAGGGATTATGGATGCCAAACAAGTAAAATTATTACTGGGGATAAAATTAGAAATATGGTTTAAAATAAAGCCCAGAAAATGCTATTGTACATTATATGGTCTGTTACCAAAAATACATCCAATCACATTTTTATAGCTACATGTTCATTCAAGATGATTTGCTTTTGAAGCATTCCCTTTGTTTACAAGCTATGCACCAGCCAGACTATAAATGCCTGCAGTGATTTCCCCCTCTACTCTTTCAGGATCCTGGAGTATCTGATGTGTAACCAGAGCAGCCACAGCTTTCATAAGAGATCAGTCAAAGCTCTCAGAGACCCGTTTTACAAAGATTATGCAGAAGAAGACACAGACCACACCGATACTGTGTATGACGCAAACATCAGGTTCACAAATTTTCATGAAAATCCACATTCTTACCTTTTTTTGGAAGAGCGTGGAGAAGGAAATCTTGGCTTTGGCAAAGAGCTCAAGAACCCTCAAATGGAAGATGTCCAGACCTTTGAGAGTCATTATGACTATCCTGTCTGTGGAAGCAATGAAGATGTAATATGCACACCAGAGCCTGATGAGTTTAATCCCTGTGAGGATATAATGGGGTATCAATTTCTGAGGATTGTGGTGTGGTTTGTGAACCTGCTTGCCATCCTAGGCAACATTTTTGTCCTTTTAATCCTTCTCACCAGCCATTATAAACTGACTGTACCTCGCTTTTTGATGTGTAACTTGGCCTTTGCTGATTTTTGCATGGGGCTATACCTCCTCCTGATTGCTTCTGTGGATCTCCACACCAGGTCAGAGTACTATAACCACGCTATAGAGTGGCAGACTGGGCCTGGCTGCAACACAGCCGGGTTTTTCACGGTCTTTGCCAGTGAACTTTCTGTGTACACCCTGACTGCGATCACCCTGGAGCGCTGGTACGCCATCACCTTCGCCATGCGCCCCGACCGGAAGATTCGCCTCCGGCACGCCGTGCTCATCATGCTGGGCGGGTGGCTCTCCTGCCTCCTGCTCGCCCTGTTGCCACTGGTTGGTGTCAGCAGCTACAGCAAAGTCAGCATCTGCTTGCCTATGGACACTGAAACACCTGTGGCTGAAGCCTACATCGTCTTCGTTTTAATCTGTAACATTATTGCTTTTGTCATCATTTGTGCCTGCTACATAAAAATCTACCTAACGGTGCGAAACCCCCAGTATAAGTCAGGGGACAAAGACACCAAAATTGCCAAGCGGATGGCTGTGTTGATTTTCACGGACTTTCTGTGCATGGCTCCCATCTCTTTCCACGCTTTATCTGCCATTATGAACAAACCACTGATAACTGTCACCAATTCCAAGATTTTGCTGGTACTTTTCTACCCACTCAATTCTTGTGCCAACCCCTTTCTTTATGCTATTTTCACCAAAGCTTTCCGAAGAGATGTGTTTATCCTGCTAAGTAAGTTTGGTATATGTGAGCATCAGGCTCAAGTCTACAGAGGTCAGACAATCTCAGCCAAAAACAGCAGCGGGTCTTATGGGCAGAGAATCAGTCGAGGGATAGGGCAGATTCTTACAAGCATTCAAGACCCTGTCAATGATTATCTTCCTGCCGGGACAATGCAGAACCAAATTCTTATGGAAGAATGCAAGCAAACTGAGCTATAATATCTCAAAGTATCACAGCCAAAATCTGGTCAAGAGGTGACTGTGCATACAGCGAATCAAGTGAGAAGATAACGTATTCTCCATATCCTTTTTCCCTAGAATACCCTTTGCTATATTTGAAAGAACCTCCAGAGTGGTCTTCTTTTAGACAAGCTACTTATTTGAACTTCTTAGCTGTGCAGAGCAAAACATGCTGTCCTGATCATAATTCTGGAAGTAGATATGAATGTTCTACCTGAATAGGAAAATTAATATATATAAACTGAGCAAATATAACATATACCCTCACCTAAAAAAAGAAATTTAAGAAGCAGACCAACAACAAGACTTGGAGGTACTTATATGACTAAAAAACCAAAAAAGGACAAAATTTTATCATTAAAATGAGATTTAGAAAAAAAAAAATAAAGGTTGAAGTTCTCAAATATGTATGCATCAAAAGGTTCAGGTTTTTTCTAATAGCAAATTTCTAAAACTTCCACCCGGCCTAAAATGGAACAGATTTCTTCTTCTTCTGTCATCCTGACCTAAAAAAAAATCTAGTCTTTTGTTTGCTGTTCTTGGTTTAGCTGCATGAGATGGGAAAAGAAGCTGCTTCTTCATACAGCCTTTATAGTGGCAAAAGGCCAATTATCACTGATTTTGCAGCTGCCCTTAACAGGTAAGAAACATAGAAACATAAGGGCATTTGTGTGCTGCAAAAATTCCATTACTGTCACTCTCTCACCTTTTGATAAACCTATTTAGGAGATGGTTTATTTGAATTTGTTTTGAAGATCAGGCTACCAGTCAAGTTAATGATGGCTGCTTGGGGTTTTTTTGATGACTGATGCAGTTTGTACCATATTTTAAGTGCTGTTTAATCTGAGCATGTTTATTGTTCTGAACACCCTGTAACACCTGCTTTCTTATGACTACTGCTGTCCCTACTTACCTCTCTCTTGCAGGGTAGAACCTTCTTTTTAGCACTTACTATACTGAGCTGCCTCAAATTTATACTTAGAACAGGGGAGTGGATCACACCTTTGGGTTACTTCATGCTAAACAGTTACTGCATTGAAGGCTGACTTCTAGCTCCTCCAACATATTTTAAGAACATCTCTGTCTTGTAGTGAGAGCTGTTACCTGACTTTTGTAACGTTTGCAGCACAACTACACAAATCACAGTTATCTTGAGCCTGGCCACAGCCTGGCTGTAGCTGGGACATATCCTCTCCACAGTGTGCTTAAGGAAACCCATGCTCAGACACAAGGAACAACCCCCAGTCTAAAGCACTAAAGCATCCTGCCATGCCTGCTGCTAGATGGGGCCAGACCAAGGTCAAGTTTGGCTGTGCTCAGCTCATTCATACACCAAAAACAAATGAACATGGGCCTGGCTCTCTACACCTCCTGCAGACATCAGGACTCGGGGTAGGAGCTGCTTTGCACCAGCTCTGCAGCAGCATTGTTAACACTGGAGTGGCCTGAGTGCCTGGCTTTGCTGGCAGGATCACGCCTGTTCCCAGCCAGCAGCACAGACTGGCCCTGCAGAACTGCTACCAAGGCTACCATGGGTCATTTCACCCATATATTTGAAAGACTTGCCATAAGAATGGAAAATACTGCATGAATATTTGCCTTCAGGTAGGTATTTTTAATTTCATTTTATAATATCTATGCTGGTTTTCATGGAATTAAAGTCTTTGAGGAACTCTAATTAAATTGGTCAGACAATGGTCAGATCTTATATAATGTGGGCTACCAGCCTCCAAAAAACCGTAATGGTAGAGCCCTTTGAACTGCTGGCTACTACAGCTGGAAACAGTGATTGCAAATGCCATGTACACACTCTATTTCATTCTGTATGTTCCAGATACTTAAAACTCAATTTTGATTCTGTATTTCTGATTCTAAATGAAGGCTGCTTCAGTGAGCAGAAGCAAGGGCCTAGATTCACTAATTCCATGAGATGGTCTTATACAAAACAAATAATCCATGATTGTTAATGCCATTTTAAAAAAATCTACAATATTTCATTATAGATTAATTTAGCTGCTTATTTTTGTGAAGAGGCACATTTCCATTTTAGGTTGATTCTCAGCAAACTCTGAAACCAAAACTGCTGAAACCTGTGCAAATAATAGTAATTTATGACCTCCTCTTCTGTAATCTGGACTCACCCAGTGTTACAGCAGAAACAAAGATAGCTTCTTAAGTGTGCATACCACCAAAATTCCCTCTCTTGAAAGAGAGGCATTTGTAATGATCTGGCCATGCCAGAGAGTCCCATACAAATATTATGCTGAGAGGCAACACCCCCCTGACAGGTTCTGCCACCCTTCTGCCACTGGAATAATCATTAAACAGAGAAAAAGTCTCCTGAGTGCCTTTATTTAGCATCTCAGCAGCAGCAAAGACAATTAAGTTCTAATGGATGTTTATCCTACAGACTTCACAGACACCAGTGTACCAGTGAAAAAGAAAATCCAAGCCTAAATCATATTCTTTTACAGAGAGGAAAGACTAAACCAAAACTTATTCTAAAAGTGCTTTCTAAAAATGCTTTTAAAAGTAACATGGATCTTAAACCCAAATATTTCTTTCAGAGAAACTAGTAGGACTTTGGAGAGATGTGGTATGCTGGACTGGTGCAGACTGCTTTTGAATTAACACAGCTGTTTGTTCTTACTAATAAATGAGGATGTATTTACACATTATTGAAATTTTCTGTCTTTCATCATTGCATATACATTATGACTGTTAAAAGATTTCTGAGATACTGCCTTTATCAACAAAGTTTCATATTTCCTTTTTTTTTTTGCATATTCCTTCTTGTGTTTAACTTGGTAAAAAACATTTTAGAAGCTCTTGGAAAGGTCCAGGCAATAGAATTTAAATAATTTATTTGCCATACCTTTTCTTGTAAGTGTTTGTATCCTATACATACTCTTTTCCATTCCTGCTGTGATCAATCCCTTGAACCATTTTTTGGGTTTGTGCACACTTTTATGTAATACTTGCTATTTTAAATCTGACTCAGCAAGATGTATTATTTCTGGCATTTAGTAGGTATGTTCTCTAGAATACTTCAGAAATAATGCAAAGCATGGGAATAAAGTGTTTTGTTTGAAATTGGAAGAGGCTCAACAAGTTTTTTCAGGAAATTTCAAAATATTTTTCCTATAAAAGAAGTTAATACCATTTCTCTTGTATTCAACTTCATTGGTCTCCTTGGCTGACCTACCCCATGACACACTGTCTGACGCAGGTTTGGCATTTTTAGGTCCATCACCAGTTGTGAGAGGGACGTCCTAAATGGCCATCTCAGACACTGCAGTGGGGATAGAAAGGAACAGCAGTAGTACTGCTGAGCTCTGGGATTCCAAAACCATCATTCATTGCATCCAAGATATTCTGAAGAATTATCTAACAGCCATGGGGTCCTCTTCAAAAGACTACGTGTGGAATCTGATCTACTCGTTCTCCTTTTTAAACCTAACATGTATGGTCAGCCGCAGGACTGAAGGACTGAATAGTTTGTGAGAAAACACTTCATACTATCAAGTTTGTGCGGTGGAGACTCTACTGCAGGAATTCTCAGAGTAACTAAATGAATCTTCCCATACACAAAGTGAAACAATATCCCTCCCTCCCACTAGGTTTCCCTCAGAGCCTTCCCCTTTGCTCTGTATTTGTGAAAAATTTATGTTGCCAAATTTTATGTTCAGCAGTTCTTATTGGGGGGGATGTTACCTTTGCTATATAGATCCTTGTATCACCTGAAAAAAACCCAGAAAAACCACCTGAGGGACAAGTCCCACTGCTGCAAACTGTCAATGCAACCAAGTAGCAGTTAGCTCTTGACATACCTTCCCTGTCCCAAAAAACACAGCTGACTTCAGTATTTGTACACCTTGCCACTCCCTGTAATGGTGCTTCCCACTACACGAAGCTTTAGGGTGCAAGGAAAGCACAGCTTGATGCAGTCAGGAGTAGCAGCTGCCTTACTGAACTTCTTGTCTAAGTTTTCTGTGGGTAATTGTTTACATGGGTTTATGAAGAGACTGAAACTTCACAGAAGAGAAAGCTGAGGGAAGATCCTAAACCCACAAAATCTGTTTGACTGGGGATGCTTCTGAACTGCAACTACCTGGCAGAAGGGAGGCAGTACTCAGGGAGTGGATCACACATACTTGCCTATTCTCTTACTCTCTGCTCACCACACACTGTCAGCAGCTATCACAGGATTCTGGCACAGGTGGACTTTGGGTCTGTTCCACAGCAGCCACTTTTCTTATGCTCAAGCAGTTCCCTATTCAGACTGCAAAGACAGCTTCAATTGCATCTTCCTTCAGTAGGCTTGACCTCAGAGGAAAAAAAATCCAGCTAGTGAAGAACATATTCCCTGTTCATGGCATTGCCTCAGTGGATTAACCCCTCATGGCTCAAGTGCTTTCACGTAAGAGCAGAGCATACCTTCTCTCAGAACCCTGCACAGGAATGGGAAAAATCAATGTTACCATTCTTTGGAATGTCAGATGGCTCTAAAATTTCATACTGGAGGACAGAAAATCCAGTTTCAGGGTGGCAGATAATGCCCTTATTTTCTCTAAATAAACTGCTGTGATTTTATCTGCATTTTGTGGCAATAATACACCATGGAAGATTTCTTCATTCTTGGACATTGTAGAAAAAAAAATCTGTAAAGTTGAGCTGGAGCCTTAGTTATGAACACTTGGATCTTTCTGTGAGCAATTTAATAGCTTTAGGTGACCTTTGGTAGTCTTCTCTCTCTCTCCAATAGAGAGAAAGATTGTGAGGTTTTTTTATTGAATAGGTATTGGTTCTAGATGGCATCATCTGCAATAGGTCAGCTATAGTCAAAGTAAAGCATACCCTGCCCTGCTATTGGTATGTGGATTCTGAAAATAGCACAGGCAATCAAAGATAAATTTCACATCACTAGCATAGCATTTTGGTTTATTAACATCAAAGAAATGCCTTCTTGCTTCCTTTCTTGTGGGATAAATAAATTATTACTGCTCACAGCATAGTCTTCAGAAAACCCATACCAAAAAACTCCTTAGAAAGAGAAGCTTGATTTGAGCAGAAGCCCTATGCTTACATGTTAAAATGAACCAAACTCTCCCTCCCAGGCTATTTGGGCAGGCTGATGATTAATAGCAGCATAATCTGTATTAGATGCCAGGCATCTGTACTTTAAAACCACTCAGTAATCAAATGGTTTCTGGGTTGCTGTTAAAATTGGATAGTGAGGCACAAAATCAGTTGGATATTATGCCTTTCCCTTATGCACTCTCCTCCTCCTTTGCAGGGATTTTGAAAACATATGACATTATACCGTACTTACATGTAGTGGATTAAGGCGTAAGATTTTGAAGGGCCATCATCAAGCCCTGGAACAGAAGATGGTTAAGAGGTCTTAGTGACGCACAGATTCTGACAGCATCATCAGCCTAGAATTCACACTGGTCAATAACACATCTGCATAAAGCAGGAATACTTTTCATCTGTTTAGTCACTCCCATCTGACCTGACTTCTTTTTGTGTGACTGGAACTCATGATGTGAATGTGAACAAATGAAGGCTCTATGAGGTCAATACACAGAGTATTTCATCAGAACACATCCATTCTAACTTCCTATTCCCATTCCACACCTGTCCCCTCTCTACGCTCATGTACACACATTCGTATGAATTCCACAGTATCCCAAATTTCCAGGTTCTCAGCTTAGACAGGACACCAATCCTGTGTAGTTTTGTAACTGCCTGTCCTTACTTCCTACCCTGAAAATATTGGGTAACTATTCCAAAACATGGAAGTCTTACAGACTGTAGCACAGGACTTGGACCTCACTGGGGCCATCCTGAACTCACTCCTTTCAAGAGTTTAACTTCTGTGGGATTAATATAATCAACTTGAATCTTACCCTACCTTTTTGGGAGAATGTCTCTGCGCCATCCTGATTATATGCAATGCCAGGACTTGCATGTGTGGCCATCTCAAGTCATATCCTTACTGTTACACACCTTCAGTTCCACTGAAGCTCGTGAAGCTTTGCTAATGAGTTCAAGGAGAAGGAACACACTCATTTTGGTTCTCAGCTATTCAATATGCAGCTGTGATGAGGAGTCGCCTTTGGGTTCTTTAATTTTCTTCTCTCTTAATGAATGAAATCTGTTGTGAACATCAACTTCATCAACAACCTGTATCTAAGAGCTCAGTAAATTAGAAAGTGACTGAAATTGTTAGATTGTTACTCGCATATATACTGTGATACTGTTTATAAGACCTACTGTGCTGCCAAGAAGAGCCTCTCTGTTTCAAACACTAAGACTGATAACTGTCCGGACTGCCAAGACCATGCTGGTTGTCTTACAGTTTCAGCTGAAATGACAGTGGCTTTTCTTTGAATGGTGAAGAGAAATTACAGTACTCATGTCTTTTATGAAGGCAAAGCTTCAACAAATCAAACATGAGCAGTAACATGGGTTTTAACAAAAACCGTCTCACTGCAAGCTCTGAGGTGTCATCTGAACGTCGTTCCCCATGGCTTGCTGCTGACATATGCAGGATATTACTGAAATATCAGGATATCACTGAAATACCAAGCATTTGTGCTGGTTCCCATTTGACTGTAGTAGGAATTCCCTACATTATAGGTGGATTACTGCTGCTGCCTAGAGGGAGCTGTGGAAACAACAGATTCATTCTTTTTTAGCCAGATTTCCAACTAAATCCTGCAATAGTCAGTGTAAAGCAGCAAGAACAGTATTTTCACTAAAAAACAATTACAAGCCTCTGACACACTGGCAAATGCACTTTCTCCATGAAAAGTCCAGGGGGAAAAAAAAAAGGGTTTTCTTGTTCCATACATACACTTCTCCTTTGACAAGAAAGTATGCTTGCAGTCTGTCCTTGACTGTTTTTTTAAAGCCTGGCTGCATTATTTTATCTTTTCCTCTGTACTCTGTTTCTTCTTTCCAGTTTCTCTTTACATCACCTTTCTCTGCTATGGCAAAAACCCCATACTCTATTTGAAGAATTACTTTACATTTCCCACCTACTATCTCAAGTGATTTAGGCTACATGGCAATACAGCAACCTCAGGGAGAAATTACAAAGCTGTTAAAGGACATGAAGATCATTCAGGGCAGAAAATGACAGCTAAAAAAAAGCTCTGAATAAAAATTAACAGCAATTTGATCTGCTAAATTTAAGAACTGCTCACTTTCTCTCTGCCCCCTCCCAAAACCAACCTAAGTAATACATTCAAAAATGTCTGTGATGTGAATATAATTCACTTTTAGCTACCTGATTTTTAACACCAATATCATCATCACAGTTATCAAGCAATTTGTCAACTCTTTCAACATACATGGAATTTCACTAGATGCTGCTTTAATGTTTTAAGATTAAAACTACTTCTTAAAATCAGACAGGCAAATTCAGCCCACAAAAACCAGTACGTCAGAAATACTATTCCCAGCACTAATGCTGCTTGTTAAAAGCATGAACAAGGTGAGCTCAGGAGGAAAGGACTTCCATCCTGCAACAATTTGAATTTTCTGAAACAGAAGGCAAGGCAAAACAAAACAAAACAAAACAAAACAAAACAAAACCTACAAGCAGTATTCCCACACAGTGAATTCTGGAATAAATATTTTTTTAGAAATGCTGCACTGCCCACAACACTGTTTCCCAAAATACATTACCTGCTGGAACCAGACAGCCCACCTAGAGTCAGCCAGTTGTTCCTCTGAGGGGAAAGGTCTGTATGAAACGCTCAGCCGCTGGTACAGCAGAACACGAGGAGCCCTATCTGCAGGAACCTCACAGCAGGATTCCTAGGAGAAATTGGAAGAGTCAGGCAGCCAGGAACCTTAAGAGAAAGGCCTTCCTTATTTTGCTGGTCAAAATGGTTTTCCCCATCACAAGCAAGGAAGGGCTGCTCTTTACCTTGACATTAAATCCTGCGAGCTCCGGCACGGGTAAAGCAGCGTCCTGACTCTCCTGGGATTCCAGCTACATCTTCTGTTCCAGACATTTAGAGGAATTTTCCACAAGAGTTCTCCTTCATTTGGTTCCTCTAGCAAAGGAAAAGCATTTCTACCTTGACAGAATCACACATCCACACATAACATTTTTTGCTGTTACAAGATTATTTATTGTTTTTACAATTTAGTGATAGTTCTTGTTTTGTATTTGCTACTGGAATATGCTTATCCAAATTAAACACCATATTTTCAATTTCAGTAGATTTTTATTTACCAAACTGAACTAAGAAAGAAAACAAAAAACAGATGTTTTTTTTAAAAATAGTTATCATTAAAAAACATATTAAAATAGCAATTCATGAATATCCATCTTCAGAGAGCAATTTTTGACCTGTGGAAGTGAATGGGCCACTCAGTATCATTTGTAATATAAAGCACTATTTTAATTTACTCTCTCTCCATATTATCTATTTCAGAAAACCCTCTTTCAGGTGACACAAGGGCACATTTATACGATGTAAAAATGTATAATTGCACAGGCACTTCACACAAAAAATAATTGGGAAAGTCTTCACTCTAAAGAAAAGAATTATCCTAAGCCAAATTTTCTGAATGCTATATATCCACACTGAAGGTCAAACGTGGTTCAACTGCAGTTCCTCTGACTGTACTACAGATGTCCTTACCTCTGAAAAGATTAGATTTTGGCATAATCCCATTAGTGATAAAGAGTGCTCAAATCTGCTCTGAAAACAAGCGGCAAGTCTTTAACAGAGGATTTTACAAAAAAAAGTCTGCATCAGAAAAAACAAAACAGTTTAAGACAAGTTGTAAGGAAGGATGTGTAGTTGAAAATTAATGGGGATATACTGAAAGCTATGCTAATATGCTGAGATTCTTAGCCTCTCATACCTCTGCAAAGACAACAATCAAGCCATATAAAAATCACACAAGAAAATTATGCATTTTTAAATATAATTGATTTTGCAAAAAAAAAATTCCTTGAAATACTCTTGATTAGCCACAGCTGGGAAAGCACAATTAACATTCAATTACAGCATTCTCACCTTTCCTCACAGGAATGAAATGTAGCTTTTTTTGTTTTAACTTAAATTTGCTATTAATTTGTCATCCCTGCCTCCTCTTTTGTCAGGGTCCTTTCGAAAACCTTTTGGCCAAAACTACAGGCCATTTTTCTGACCTGTTTGTTTCTCATGTAGTATACAAGGTACAACAGCAATAATCTCTTTTGGAAACACACTGGAATTTTTAATAGTTACTTATCCAGAATCAACTCCAACTCCTTTTCAAGTACGGCAAACTTTATGGGAAAAGCAGTATTGTCTTTTTTTTTTTTTTAGATCTGGTTAAGGGTTGAGGGCTGGAGGGAAAAGAGGCATATTGTGGGGATGGGGGGAATCCACCCTTGAGTACTAGGGAACAAAACAACACGCACCACTGCTCACGAGTCTTGGTTTGCTATACACTGACACCACTGCAGCTGAAAAATTACTTCAAGATCACCACATTCCAAAATACCACCCCCCATACAGGCAGTACAGCCTACACTTTATTTTCTCCCTAATTATTTCAGAGTTTCAAGTTCAAAATTCAGATTTAAAAATAAATGACAAGTCATGTTTAAAATACTGCTTTTAGACAGGAACTAAAAAGATGTCACCTGCTTAACCCAAAAAACAATTCTATCAGATTAGATTAATTGAAGACGAAACCTTTTTGATCAGCCAACTATCATCCAAGAACTCTGCATTTTATTTCTCAGTATTGTCTCGTATTTCCACATACAGGACTAAGAGAATCACACGCTTGTTAGGGTTGGAAGGGACCTCTGGGGATCATCCACTCCAACCCCCCTGCCAAGGCAGGGTCACCTAGAGCAGGTGACACAGGAGCTTGTCCAGGTGAGTTTTGAATGTCTCCAGAGAGGGAGACTCCACAACCTCCCTGGGCAGCCTATGCCAGGGCTCTGCCACATTCACTGTAAAGAAATTCTTCCTGATGGTGAGGTGGAACTTCCTGTGGTTTAGTTTATGGCCATTCCTCCTTGTCCTGTTGCTGGGCACCACTGAAGAGAATCTGGCACCATCCCCTTGACACCCGTGTTTGAGATACTTCTGTGCATTAATGAGATCCCCTCTCAGTCTTCTCCTCTCCAGACTGAACAGGCCCAGCTCCCACCTCTCTCCTCATAAGAGAGATGCTCCAGAGCTCTCATCATCTTTGTGCCCCTGCTGGACCCTCTCCAGTAGCTCCTTGTCTCTCTTGGACCGAGGAGCTCGAAACTGGACATGGAAGTCCAGATGTGCCTCATGAGGGCTGAGAGGAGGGTCAGGATCATCACCCTTGACCTGCTGATCACACTGTTCCCAACGCTCCCCAAGATAACATCGGCCCTAACACCAAGTTGTTCAACCAATATTGTCTCAACACCTAAGCCTTAGGTTACCCACAGGGAAAAAATCCTTAAATATGCAAATCTGGCCTCAAGATTAAAAGATGAATTTCTTTTATAACATTGTGATGATGTTAAATAGAAAGTCTGCAAGGCAAACTCGAGAAATAAGTGACAGTGAAATTACCTGCACGCGATGAAAATCAATTTGGAATCTTCAACATTATTATGAAGTAGTAATAAGCCTCATATATTAAACAAATGCACATGCAACATAGTAAATGAAGTGGCAAACATTTTTAAATAACATCTTTAATTAAAGTTTTTGCAAAGGCAAAATATTAAACTTAAAATAGGTCTTAGTACATCAAAATACTAAGTTCTCTAATTGTATTCCAAGCATGGCCTTTGAAACATAATATCCTGTATATCACAGAGGAGCAACCTTGATCTGCAATTGTACAGAATGAATTTTACAAACATAATAAATATATTTACCCCCTTACACATAACAGTATATGTACAACAGCAGTTGACAATAGTAGCTCAGAACAGCAAAAAAGGATAGTCCCCCACTCCATAATCTATTGGTACCCTATGCACTCTGGAACATGTCTCATTGGATGACTGTACATATAGCTAACCCAAGGTAGTTTTTCCTGTTTCAAAAAGCTCCTTTTGTTCCACAACATCTAATCCACCAAATAATAATTAAAAAACACACTGCATGAACTGCCTGAAAAAAGTAGACAACATGGAAACCAATGTACTGGTTTTTACACATTTCCCAACCAATCACAGCAATGGGAAAACAAGACTTTAAATGCCAGACACCAATATAGAACAATATGCAAGTTTCTTCATCTTGTATAGTCACTAATCTCGAAGTCTGAGAAGAACTCTGATCTCAGTTGGGGGTGCGTGGGTGGTGTGGGTGGCACACAGTAAACCCCACGGTGCTGTGTAAGGCAGCCCAGTATCAATCCAGTGTGCGTTGTCCTAAAACCACTGCTCATTTCCTGGACATCTTATTGCATTCTATTAGGAAGCTTTTGCTTTGGGGGAAATTTTGGGGGGCTTTATTGTTTATAAAGGAGCTTTTACAAATTGAAGAGATTAAATCAATATGAAATTTAGTTAACAAGGTCTCTAACTCCTTCACTGAAATTAAGAAACTTTACTCTGGTAGTGTTATGTGGACATAATTACTGCTAACTGTCAAGTGGTGGAATTGTTTTCACAGACTCCATGAAGTTTACTTTAACACTTCTAATTGTGCAGCAGAAAGATAAGAAAACATTTATTAAAAAAATCTGTCGCATGACACAACGTGTTTTTTGCTCTCTTCTAGAAAATGTGCTTTGGAATCACGTATCAATCTTGGAAATAAACTCGGACCACAACTGTCACTTTAAATAGTGTTTAGGAAACTGAATGATGTTTAAATGCAACTTGTGAGTACAATGCAGGAACAAGGAGTATGAAGCCTCAAGAAATAAATCTTGTTGCTAACCAGCAACTGAGGGGGAATAAAAACATATTTCATTTAAATAGTCCAATAAAATTCCTCATGTGACTAAATTCTCTATTATCTCCTTGAAAGAAAACATTTCCATTTGTTTTCCACTTAGATGGTTTTAAATGATTGCACACACTACAACCCAACAGAATTAGCGCAAAAAAGTTGCTTTTCTGATTGAAGCACTGCAGGAAATTTACTCTCTCAGGAATCATTGTCATACTGGCAAAACAGGTATTCTGCAAACTGAAAAGGCACAAAACTCTATTTTGCCCAATTGCTCTACAGGTTTCCATCAGCCATCATGGTTATAATTCTGAAGCTATCTTCCCCATTTTTTTCCATCATAAAAAAGGTGCTCCATTATCTGTGCAAATTTTAACATAAGCCCTCCTGAAACCATTAATTGTTTCCATAATACTGAACTATTTAAATCAGAAAAAAAAAAAAAAAAAAAACAAAAAAAAAAAAGAAAAAGCTATTTCTAAGGGGGGGAAAAAATCACTTAAGAACATGGGAATCCCTTGCCCTCTGAAAGGAATGGTTTCTTTTGAACCTAATGAAATGGTCTGTTCAGTTATATAGTTAAAACCATGATTAAAAATTCAAGTACAATAATAAAATTAAGCAAACTACATTCTTACAGCAAGCTGCTACAATAAAATGAAATAAAACATGCTTTTTTACTTAAAGAAAGGAACACTTGATGTAGCAATAAGAGCACAGTTTGGTATGTGCATGGTTTGACTGGCTTTCCCAAAACTTCACAGATACTGGTATTTGAAGACAAAACCTATCTGAAAAGCATACCATACGATTAGCTTGCAAGAGGCTGTGCAAGTTCAGAAAGCTTCTAACATCCTTCAGAACAGACTAAGCTTAATTACCTTTAAAGTTCAGCTACCCCTTAAAAATAAATAGAGAGGCTATGCAGCTTCTAGTATATGTATGTGGGTGAGAAATATCACTAACTTGTATGAAAACAAAGTGTTGTACAAGTAAACTGGGTTCCAGTAGTATAAAAAGGAATCTATAGCTAAAGGGATGGTTTTTCCTTTTATTGGTTTGGTTGTGCAGCATTATGGGAGTTTTTCTGGAGTCCACTACTTAAGACTTACTGGTAACAGACATGGAAAAGGTAAGGGAAGGAATTAGTTGGTACATTATTGATTTCCTTGCAGTTGTACATAGAAGTGTCAACAGTGGTAAAAAAATAAAATATCTGCGTTGTTCAGAAGAAAGCAAACACCAGTTTGAGATACCATGAAAGCCCCAAGCTAAAAATGCACTCTAAATGATGATTCCATTACTGAAGAATCAATTAGAAGAATCATCAATTAACTTTTCATAAAGTTTATGAATGTAGATGGCTTTCTAACAACCATATGGCTCTAGACATGGCCTAGAGGCAGTTTTAATCTGTATCAATGAGAGCACAGGTGTACAAAATCACAGCAATAAAACCTTCTTTACAATTGTGATTTTTCTATGTACTACTGAGACTACAAATGCACTTGGAGGCAAATAAATCAGAGAATGAAAATTAAAGCAGTCATTACATACTGCTAAATACACTTGTGACTTTGTTAAATAAAAATGATGCTGTTTCATTCTCAAGCAAAAAATAAAGTCAGAAATCATGTCTGCTTCTCATGGTCTTCCCTAATTTAGTTAAAATTACCTTTGCTGTGTCCTTTTTCGATCATCTTTTCAAGCACCCAACAAAATGCAATGCTTTTTTTGAAATGGTGAGCCACATGAACACTCCTTCCTCAACAGTTTCTGAATATAATGCCCATTCCCTCTCCTCGTTCAAAAGTAACTGCATTTCCAAAAGCAGGGCTTGCAAGAATGACCTATGCATGAAGAGAAGTTGTTCAACTTCTGAGGTGAGAAAGGGAAGGAGGGGGGAATAACTTTGTTGCTTTTCACAAATCGAACACAAAAAAACCCCAAATAAATGAACAATAAAAAAGGCAAGTGAAAAAGTGACTACACAAGGTTTAGTGCATCTGACTGCTTGATTTGCTGTTACCGAGACAGCCTAAAGATACTCTAACAAAATTTGTGTTCTCAAAGCTGTGCAGCTCTCTTCATGAAATTACACACCATCTGGAAACTTTATAGAGATTAACTGCTGCAGGTAACTTCTGGCTACACTTTTTAGTAAAGCAGATCTTTGATTAAGAGTTGCAGCCAGGATGTTAGAATTTTTATTGATTTTTCTACAACAAAATATAGTTGTTCCTGCGGTCTGTTGAATTATTTGTGGGTGTCTGGACTACACACATAGTAAGCAGGTAAAGGAATGCATCTATTATGGTATTACCTAGATACTGGATTCAAAAAGTCTCCAAACCCTTTAAAGAAAATTAAAAAAAACCAAACCAACAATGGAAACTTATTTGTTTCAGCTCAGTGATGCTGAACCACCAAACAACAAGAATATAATTAACAAGTTAAGCAACCTGCTTTCATGGGGGAGGAGGTGCTTCGAATTTGAAAAATGCAGTCCTAAATAAAACCCTACCACATGAAATTAAAATAATTTTGAAATATAAATCATCATTTTACTATTTTGTAATTGCTAGGAACAACAACCTGTTTATGGGGAACTGCATTGAAAACAACAAATAGATATAATAATTAATGAGCATATCAGAATTAAAAATATTTTCCTTATACAAGTTATTTAAAATTTAACACCTTAATTCTTACCCTTCTGTACAAAGCTTGCACGCAGTTTAAGTAAGATTCTGACCATCCTCGCTACCAAACGGAAGTGTTCAAAGCAAAAATTTGTACACACAATAAGCATTTTCAGATTAATAATCTATCAAAGGGAATAGTTCCTTCAATCAGTGGAAGAAGTATTTTAAAATCTTTAATCAAGGGTGGGGGGGACAAAGCCTTACATGCTAAATACCAGCTGCAGGTACCTGTATGTAGAATTGATAATTAAGGTATTCCTAACACACAAAACCAGCTCCCAGACAATGCTATAGCTGCTACAGTCCATGGCTTGCTCATCTGAAGTAGTGTCTTTGTTGCCACATTTTACCTTTGTTCCAATACATTTGTTTATTTCTGATGTGCAGATACACATTTTGATTGGAGTATACATCCAAGTCTCAACCTTTCCTGCTTTTGATTTTTTTTTTTTTCCTTTTAAAGGGAGTTCTTTTGTTTTGTCTTTTAAAACTTCACCATTCTGCATCCCCAATGGCTTTGGAAAATACATAATCTCTTCCATTAAGATTCATGATGCCATCTTTGAGATGAAATTTCCACTTGTTTTTACTTCTGTGAATCTGAAAACAGGGCAAAAACATTGAACTATTACCCTGCATCAGAAATAGGTAATAATGCATATGTAAAATATAAGGGCAAGAAAAACACAAAAATAGCTGTTAGACATACATTACTAAATTATTACAAATACTGAGTGCCACATCCAGTCTTCCCTTAAACTCCTCCAGGGACAGTAACTCCACTGCCTCCCTGGGCAACCCACTCCACTGTTTAACAACCCTTTCTGTGAAGACATTCCTCCTGATGTCCAGCCCATGTTTAATTTAAAAGTAAAGAAAGCTGAACAGAATTCAGTCTAAAGGACTAAACCTTGAAAAAAAATTTTGAAAACCAACAAAACAAACCCCCACCACATACTAAGCACAGAGCAAATAAATACTTGCCATCTATAAAAAATTGCATCTGAAAGAGCAAAAGATCACCAGATGACCAATCTAAGAAAGCAGACTTTTCAGAAAGCTGAAATGCTGTCTAAAAGGAAGATTATCATAAAATTTTGCAGACTGAACAAAGATATAATTAAGATGGTCTAGAAAAAGTTAAAATTTTGCTTAAGTCATAAAACCAAGAAATCGTGCTGCAATTTTTCATCAGGCATAGGAAATCTCACCAACTACCATTAGTGTTGTAGAAACAGTAACATATCACCAAAACAGCTATGACCATATCATGCTACTAATTATTTGTGGTACTGCTTGGTCTGTTCTCACTTTAAGCTGAAAAAAAGACAGTGGCAGAAGTCAGTCTGCAAATAAATGAACAAGGAAAGGTCTGGCTTATATACGCTACTTGCCCTACTGAACAGCATTCCACAAAAATCCCTCATTGGAAGCATTTTAGCTGCCATGAGGTTAGAAGGAAGGTCCTCAGATGAATAAATAACTGAATAAAGATAGGAAACCAAGGGTAAGGAGAGTTCTTACAGCAAAATGAGCTCATTCCAACAAAGACTTGTGCTGGTTGGAGTCTATGCAGTTTAAGAGCTCATTAAGGATCTCAAAAATGACAAAATGTAGTGATGATACAAAAAACCTGTTACTGAAGAGCTGCAGAAAAATGTTACAGTGCTAAGTCATTGTGTAAGAAAACAGTAGTGGCATTCAATGCATGTAAAGATAATAACAATGGAGAAAAAAAAAATCAATTTCAATTTACATGGACAATAAAAATGGTGGGTTTGAATTAACAATTACAAGTCAGGAATGAGATTCCAACGCTCTAAGACTTTTCCATGAGAATATCAGCTCTTTGTTCAGCAGGGCCAAAAGCAACATGAACTATTGTAGAACACTGCTACACCAGTAAACTGAAGTGCTCACCTGTGTTCCTCCCTAAACCTTATCTACCCTTACAAATAAGATACAGAAAAATAAAATAGATCTGTAGAATGAAAGTAAGAGCAATCAAATGTTTGAACAGCTGTACAAATAACAACAAAGCAAAGTGCAGCTCTGATTTCAAAGATATGACTGAGGAGGGTTATGATGGTCTGCAATATCATAAACAGCACCAAGAAAGCAAAAAACAAACAACTCTTTCGAACTAGGAAGTATCATATGAAACTAATGGGTTTAAAAACGAGGTGATCCTCCACACACACAGTACATTTATGAAACTTCCTGTCATAGTTTTCAAGGATAGACAAAGTTTCAAAGGATTCAAAAATAATCAAATTGATTTCTAACAAGCAGAGGAAAAATACTCTGTTGGCCATTTGAGAAGAAGACACTATATCTTCCTCAAGTGTCAGTTCACAGAAGGATGGTAGAAAGCTCTACATAAGCAGCATTGCCTGTAGAGCAGGTGCCTGCCAGTCTGCCCTTGTCTCCTAGTTCCAGAGGCACCCACCATCAGCTGATGCAGGCCACTGGGCAGGAAGGAACTGCTCAGACCTAAGCAGATCCTATGTATTTTAGAGACAAACTGAATAAGACCAGTGATTGCTTGCTAAGAGGTTAAGTCCTTTCAGAGCATGTGGCATGGGAAGTTAATGATGGACCCTGCTCCCTAGGAAGTTCCCATTCTTAACTTTTAAGAGGGTGGGGATTTCAGAGCAGTCCCTGCTGCTCAGCTTCATCAGCTCCCAATAAGCTTTCCTGACTGCTGTTCTGAGGCCCCTCACCATTCTTTACAAATTGCCTCAAAACAGTTTTGGATTATGGTCTAGAGGAGACAGGTGGCTGGGATGTAGATACTGGTAACTTTATCTTAAATTCTGTGTTGAATCTGGGGCAAGTCTAAGCAGAGTCTGGGCATAACTGAAGACTTGCTAACACGGCCATTCTTTGCAACATAGGAGCTTTTATTCAACAAGCTTACAGCTCCCCCCACCCCCCCCCCCCCGCT